>PKRV01000945.1:440982-654695 GCA_003709505.1 Hyphantria cunea | reverse complement strand
ATATATATATATATATATATATACGTAATATAAACAATGGAATTAGAATTGGTTTTCCTTTATTACTGTTGTTTACGATATGACATCCTATATTGTTGTCGCCAAGAAATCTTAGTTCGGTCCGACAGCTCTAATCAAATTGGCAGGCAATAAAAAAATAAAAATTTCACCATTTCATTACAAATCGGAATCAGGGATGATGTCGCTGAAAAAAAAATATTGCGAATGACCTTTTTTAGTCGTTCTAACTCATGTGTCGTAATTTCTGATTAGATGCGATACGTTGATCATTACTTTTTTTACTTTGTCCCGTCTTACTTACTTCGTCACAAGTTACTTTTCAAAAAATACAAAAAAAAACTGAATTCAAGAACTGTACCAAACCGGACCAACGAAATGGGACCACATGGGCACCACCAGCTTTCGAATAAAAAAGAATCAGCAAAGTCGGTTGAACCAGTAGACAGTTCTGAGGTAACAAACATAAACAAAAAATACAGTCGAAATGAGAACCTCCTTCTTTTTTGAAGTCGGTTAACAAAAGCTCATAAATAATTCCTGTACCGAATTCTGGTACACCATAACAATGTATACAAAATGCTTAAAATAATGAGGCCGTAACATTCTTTGTAAGAGAAGGCCTATTTCCAACAATTGACTGTTAAAGACTGTTGATGAAGGAAGAGCCACGAGGGTCCAGCTAGCTTATCAATACGTACTTTACGACTGTTACTACTTTGATTTAAGTATGTTTAATTTAATGAACAGGTTTTTTTCATAAGGTTTTTAACTCACATGATTTGTACTTAAGAAATTAAATGCATAAGAGTTGACGAATATGATATTATAGAACAGCCAAGGAACTGCATAAACTATCATAACATTACACTTTAATGGACTGCATGCCAGTCAAGAAAATCGTTTTTTGTCGATAGGGAGCGAAGAGATTGAAGGAAGAAAATTCATTAGTCCGACCATCATCATCATCTTCTTATATATTGATGATCTTAAATCGCTTATATCGTTATTCGTTAATTTTTTTACAGTAAAATTTATTGTTACGTTACTAAGAAAAGATCTGGAATACGTGGTTTCTTAGTTCCTTCTGTATCTATTTTTGTACTTCCTTTTGCTATGACTCAAGATATGGTCGGTTTCGTAGAGTCAGAAATTTGATAATATGTTTCTCATAGTTACTTACAAAAACAAATTAAAGTTCCACCTACAAGAGAACCTACAAAAGTACATGAAATTTAAATTATGAGTAAATAACATGAGCAATTATGTATGCCATGTACAACGTACGTGTTAAATCGCAGATATATGAATAAGGTGATTAAGCACAAACGTCTCTTTGTGCTTATATTCGATTATGATATTCTTATCCTCATTTGAATTGATGTCTTATTGATAATGGTAACGCTAGTTTTATATGTTTTGAGCAATACTAGTAGAAAATTATTCTAGCAATAGATAAGATTTTATCTATATATATATATATATATATATATATATATCCAATATCATCAACGCACAGCCCAAACTGCTGAACGTAGAATCTTGAAATTTTGCATGTAGGTTTCTTATATAACGAGAGTATTAAAAAGGAATTTTGGAAATGCCACCCCTAAGGGGGTAAAATGGGGGATGAAAATATCTGCTACTGCGCTAGT
The DNA here is from genome assembly GCA_003709505.1 of Hyphantria cunea. Lineage (NCBI taxonomy): Eukaryota > Metazoa > Arthropoda > Insecta > Lepidoptera > Erebidae > Hyphantria > Hyphantria cunea. Next base: position 653,022 of record PKRV01000945.1, on the reverse strand, counting down.
GAAGCTGCGGGCAATAGCTAGTATGTTATAAAATTGTATTTTGAGCTAATGAGAGAGGTCGGACCTTTGCGAACAGCTGGTCATTATACTCATTGAGAATGTGGACAACGCAATAATGCACAATGGAAACCCACTCCTCTTAAGAGCTTCTGAATCAATGGGACTCCGGTCTCACACTCACCTACGAAACATGTACGAAAGCTGTCATTTTAGGTTGGTCTCCTGTGAGAGAGTAGTACTGCCTCGGTTGAGCCGGCCCATTATTGCTAAAATCACTAGTACCTTGGTAGTGGCAAGAGCGCATGTGGTTTTCACAAATATCATAACATTAAAATAAACATGTTACATAATAATGAGGTAACCTTCAATTTATACATCAGTAAGCACAAGCAAAGAAATATATGGTATATGGTATCTATACATTCTCAATTTTGTGGTAATTCTAGTGACAACGTTTGCTTATCTTTAAAATGTATATAATATTCCATATTCATGATTAATCAACAATCAATGAACATTCAGCAAAATGTTCATTGATTACGTCTAGAACCTGCATGCAAAGATACGGGCTGTACCCGAAACGGTGATCTAGCTCTAAATTATATAGGCGACGTGTAGGCACACGAGAACGTTACTTTTTCAGTCTGCGGCAAGACTTTTGAAGTTGACAGTGTTAGTTAGGTAACTACTTTCAAATGATATGATGTGATCACGTCCGAAGATATGAAAAACGGTATCGTTTGGGCAGAGGAAGAACAAGAAGTTCAGTTTCGGCTCTCCATGACGTTTTTATTGTGTGTTGATTCATGATATTAGATTTTGTCACATGCTACGTCTTGTTGCGTTTCAATGTTAATTACCATGAACATGTTATGACGCGCAGTATGTCTAACTTTACAAATAGTTGAGTTATACGCTTGAAATTTAATATAAATGTCGAAAGTTAAGTTAATTTTAGAATAGATAAAAATTTAACAGGATTCTAATTTGTAACCGAGAATTAAAGTAAACCAACTCAGAATGAATGCAAGTAATTCAACAAATTATAAAAGTTATTAAATTAAAATTAATAGCATTTGATTAAGCGCAAGTTATCTTATTTACTTATTTTAACTCCCGAACTTATTGCCTTATTGTTGCCGCGCCACGCAACAAGACAGCGTTTGCGTGGACAGTGCCATCTTGAAAATTATAGCAGAATGGACTTCGCCATACTCTGTCGCCTCACTGAACTCCACGTAAGGAGAGGAAATTGATTATGTTTCTGTGCTTTTGTTGCTACTTAAGGTTACTTTTGATTTCCATTTTGACTGAGATTTTGATTTCAATTTTGTTTCTAAATTGATTTTGATTGTTTTTTTCTTTTTATTTTTACTTTGAGTTCATTTTTTAATTTAACTTAACATTTTTAGTGTTTAATTTCATTTTAATTGGTAATTATATATTTGTATGCATGCTTTAAATATAGACATATATGCTGAAATAAATGGATACTAATAAAATAGTTAGTTCTCAAAGTGGTAGTCAAAAGCTACTGCATTAACTCATACGATTCTTAATTACACATAGAGTGATTTTTGAGGAAGGTTTTCGCATATAATTTGTTAATTTTTGTTATTATATTAGCTTAAATATAACGACATTCGTTAAAGACGTCACAAAAAATAAGCTGCACTTTTTAGAGAAACATAGGTCATTATATTTTCCGTAATGAACCCGTGAAAAGCAGGGGCGGGTTGCTAGTTAACTATAATTATATGAAATCAGATTAAATCAATGTATCTGTGCAAGAGTTTTCTGCCACAAGATTGCAAGAATGGCTTTTACTAGTTAATATTTTTTTATATTAAGCAATCATAGATTTTAACTACAGTAAACAGAAGAAGAAAATTGAGTAAACAGAAAACCAACTACGTACTTGATCTTCCTAACGTACATATTTAAACCTCCCAAACTCTCTCTCATATTTCTACAAATTAGTAGTTACCTTCTAAGAGAGATTGAGTTGATGTGGCAGATGCAGCTGACGTGGACACACGACACAAGGTCTATATTTTTCATAATACCATTTTAAAGCTATTGGACGACTACGCTCCCATTAAAAGTATAAAATTAAAACGTGGCCCAGCGCCTTGGCTATCGAAGGAAATTTGAGCTGCTATGAGACGAAGGGACAAGTCTTTTCTGCGATTCAAGAAGGATCGCTGCGAGCAAAAATGGATCCTATATAGGTCTGCAAGAAATCGATGCAATCAGGTGATACGCAGCGCCAACCGCCGATATATACTTCAAAATATAGAGTCGTCTTCTGCTTCCAGTATCTGGAAATTTCTAAGCAGTATAGGAAAAGGTAAAAAGCAACTTTTTGTATTGAATCACAAAATTAGTTTGAATTATGTTAATTGTCATTTTTTATCTACAACTAGACTTTATATCCAAACTAAGTGACAAACTCTACTTTACCATTTACTCATTTAAATTTTTTCGGTGACTCTTGAGGATATTAAGAAGATCATCCTGTCTATCCGTTCCAATGCTGTGCGGTTAGACGGCATTATTCGTCGCATGATTGTCACCATCCCTGACTGTATTCTTCTTGTAATAACTCACATAGTCAACTTCTCTCTCGACTCTGCATTTGCCCCCCTTCGTAGCACAAAGCTTCTATCATTCCTCTTCCAAAAAATAGCAACCCCCACTCCCTGAACACTTTCGACCTATTTCTATTCTTCCTTTCCTATCCAAATTATTCGATGCCTCAATAGAGGATTGTTATTATCCTCAATAATAATATAGAAGCCTCGAGTAACAAACAAACGAGTACAAATTGAGAAAGTTTTTTATTTAAACAACATTCTCAGTTTGTATACAGAAACCAACTTTTAATCCCTTTACAATCAGGATTCAGACCTGGTCCCAGCACAGCTACCTTTCTCCTTAAAGTGACTGACGACATTAAAAAGGGGATGGAAGACACCAACGTCACAGTTTTAGTCTTCTTCAACGCTTTTAATACAGTCATCAGTCAAATTCTGTTATCCATCTATGCATATCTAAAGATATCTTCAGAGACACTGGAATAGTTCTCCACTTATCTTCAGGGGCGTCCACAGTGTGTTCGTGTTGATGACTTATCATCAAGTTGGTGCGACCCCTACACTAGCGTCCCACAAGGCACAATTTCATCTCCTCTCTTATTAGCATTTTTTATTAATCTCATAATTCAACACGTTCAGTGTGCTGTATACTGATGATGTACAGCTGTATTCATAGGCAAGGGTGCAGGATGTCACTCAGGCTTCAATGACGTGAACAGAGACCTTGAGTTCATAAAATCCTGGTCAAAAAAATTTAAACTGTCAGCAATCCAACAAAATGTCAGAAATAGGCACCAAGCATATAATGAGAAAATTGGATACCACATCTATCTCACTGGTTCTTTTTAATGGTTTAGTCATTCTTTTTAGTTCTGCAGTCAAAGATCTGGGTTTATTTATCGACACAACCCTTGATTGGCGAGCTCTGGTTGCCATCGTGAGTCAGAAAGTAACCGGTAATCTGCGATTGCTGTATCGTCTCACGAATTTCTTGCCTCCAAAAACTAAAATTACACTTATGTTAACCTTTGACTATGGTGACCTATGACTATGGTGATGTATGTTACTTCGACCTAAACGCAGACCTCCTGAATAAACTAGACCGCCTTCTCAATAACTGCATTCGATTTATTATCAATCTACGGAAGTATGACCATGTGTCTGCTTTTCGTTCTCATTTAAAGTTGTTACCTAGTTGCCTACGGCGCAATCTCAATTTTCCGCCACTTACCTTGCTCTGTACTTTCAGTACCTATGCTTTAACCACGATAGAAATCTTCGCTCAGTTAATAATCTGCTTCTTTTTGTCCCTCCCACAACTCCCACTTCATGAACAGTTCGTTCTTTGTGCAAGCAGTACTACTCTGGAACAGACAATCCATTTTACAATCAATAAGAAAGTACACGAACTCCTTCTAAATGAATTCGCAGAACTGTTTCATCCATAACACNACACACACACACACACATACACACACACTCACATACACACACACACTCACTCACACACACACACACACCAATCACTCACACACACACACACTCACTCACACACAAACACGCACTCACACAAACACATGACTCGGGTATATATATATGTGTATGTATGTATATCTATATTTATATGTATATGTATGTATATGGGTATGTATATTTATCTATGTATATCCTATGCTTACCCTAGTATTGTATCTCATCCTATCAGTCAAGTTGCACTTGTACGAATTATAATGAACTGTCTATAATTTCACTGGGGCCTGGTGACCCGTAACACAGTTATTCCAATACCTATCTCGGGCACTAGTCTCTCACAAATGCTCGTTCAAATGTATAAGATAAGAATCTACACTGTACTGTATACATCTGTGATGAGAAAATAAATAAAGTTATTATTATTATTATTATAGATGTGATGTGTATGTATATACACACACATATGTGTACCTATGTATGTATGTTTATATTTGTATTCGTGACTTGTATTGTTGTGTTTATATATATTTATAAGTCTATGTTCTGTCAAATTTGTGTAATATGAAACCTCTGTGCACACACAACTTTTCTACACTACCCGAAGATTGACTGGAAGAGAATGCCCTGGGCATTAAGTCCGCCGATGTACATGTTTAGTACATTAAGTTAAAAAAAAAAAAAATTGTCTACATTTTTTCCTGAATTGAAGTAAATACCGAAACGTCATCATTTACCATGTACGCCATAATTTTTATCTAATACTTTCAATGATTTTCATAAAATTTAGTATACAAGCGGTTTTGGGAGTGATAAATCGATTTCACTAGGATTCGTTTTTGTACAATTTAACAAAAAAATCATAGCGAACATAGCTCAGCCATTCAGGTACTTTTACTTAGAGTGCAATATTCTCACTGAGATTTCCAAATTACCGAAATCAAATCATTAAATCATTTTACTATTTTGCTATTTACGTTGAATATTTATAAAAATGGATATTTAATAACTTTTGAAGTCAAATGTGCTTGATTTATGAATAAAAACTTGTACTTTTAGCCTTTTGAATTTTATCTCTGTCCACTAATTATGTTAATGTATTAACTTCCTAATGGTGTCATTTATGAGCTGCATTTAAAAAATATATAAAGGGGAATGACCAGTTATGCAATATGTATCATAAAATAAGCTTAAATTTCCTAAAAATAATGTTGGTTTTATAGCTTTAATGCCATCATTTAAAAAAGGTGTAAACACCTCATGATCTTAACAAATATTTTTGTTGCAAGGTCCGACTAATTTCTACATTAACTTGAAAAATTCCTTGTTCTAAAAATTGAATCCATTAAAGTATAGCTATAAAATGATATTTACTTTTTAAAGCTTCGTCGGAAATACTCCCTAGGATTAATATCAATAAATTAATCAGCATTTTATTTGTGGAAACATAGGCTAGTTACAGATCTTATGTTTATTTTAGTGTGTGTGCATCTATTATATAAACAGAAATGTCATAAGTCAAATTAAGTTAATTACACGTTAAATTATCAAAATATATAAATTAATATATCAAACAATGTCAATAAAAAATTAATGTTTACATGAAATGCAAGAAAAAAAAAGATTTAGATAGCACAAACAGATTTCGGTTACCAAATAATAAACCATTTTATTTGTAAATGTTTTAAAAATAAGTATTTTTACTAACTTGAGGAAGGCGTCAGTATTTGTCACATAGTAAATAGTTTGTATTGTAACATTTTGAATTGGATTCTGTTTTTGGTGAATTTTATATTCTGACTTTACCAGTGGTGACCGTAAAAAAGGATGAGCACCTTGTTGATTCTTCTTAAAATATTAATTTTAATTATATTATTTTAGAGTATTACAGGTAAGGATAATATCATTAGATTACATACAATACTAGCCTCGCCTACACCTACGTGTCACGGTATATGCACAGTAGGGTTTTGTAGCTTTTGAATCGGATATTTTTCATTATTTGCTCAGGTTTATCTTTCTTCTAAATGAAAGTAGCCTAAATAGCTCCAAATAACATCAACTTTTTGCCGATGAAAGTCCCATCAAAATCGGAATAGCCATTCCAGAGATTAGCCGGAACAGACTGACGAACAGATATTCAGTCAAATATTTAAAAAATAGATTTTTTTAGGTAAGCACCGTATTTCCTAGGTGAAAATCTGTTTGGAAATTTGAAATTATGAACAGACACTTAAATTTTATTTATTTGTATAGATAAGAAGTGATTTGTGATTCATGCTACTTACACTATTTATTAGAAATATTAATTTTCTCATTTGACATTAGAATATATATGTATATATATAAAGCCTGCTCCGACATACCTGGGCCAGCATTATAAAAAGATCAAAACAAGATTTTTTAGTATGTAGGTGAAATATTATTAAATATTTGAAGTCAATTTATTTAGTTTTTAATTAATTTTTATTGCTTAGCCTTTCGTGTTAATTAAATATAAATATATCGTTTTTTGTAAAACTAGTATGGATAATCTCGATGAGTATGGTTTATTTTTAAGTATAACTTATCTAAAAATAAATAAGTGTAGGGAAGCGCAATGAGTGAGGTTATTGGAGCCCAAATTCGAAGGGGGTGTGTCCCCTGACGCCATGCGGAGTAGCTCCTAACGTAATTGTACTTCTTGGTTGGCAATTGTCCATGGGTGGCGGTAGTTGCTTAAAATCAGGTAACCCGTCCGAGCGTCTGCCCTGTTATATCATAAAAAAGCAATTGGGCTGAAGAGGTCTGGTTTAATAGCAAGAAACTTGTTCAGACTATGGTCTTGTTCAGACATTGTTTTTTCAGAGTATGGTCGAAATCACTTGCAGTGAGGAGCTTTCTGGTTTCTTATATTACTATAAGACGCTGCCTACATCTACCTCTATCACTTTGCTACACCATAAAGCAATAATTAATTTATTTACAGAGAGTGCGGCCTTCAATGATGACCAGACGTTCAGCTTACGACTCTTACTACACATATACCTAAATAACCGTGTCCGGTAAGTATATTACGTCAGTGGTACATAAGAAACGAAAACGGTATTGTTTACATAAAGGAGCTTGAAAAATAATACGTAAAGTAACGCCATGTTCGGGCAGCTGAAACTCTGACGCAAATGGTTAAAAACCTAAGCCGGATGTTTGAGTCTGCACTAAACGTCAATTATAATTATCATACGCTACTATAGATTTTATAGTGTTATTATTATGACATAAATACTACATTGTCAAAAAAGTACAGGGCAAAGATTAATATAACACAAAATGTTAGTTATTCATCCAAATTCATTTTGTTGCATTCAAAGTATGCTCCTTCAGAAACAATACACTTACGCCAACGAATAATCCAATTATCAAAACATTTTTAAACGCGGTTTTCGAAATATATAACTACCTTATAAAGTATGTTTAAATTACGGTTTGAGATACTTGTTTTATCTTTAAGCTTATTTAGGCGGATAGGTACCACGTTATGCTACACATTAGCATATAAATAAGTGATAATAATTTGTATAATAAATTATCATAAAATTAATAATAATTTGTTGAAGTTATTGCAGTTTTCTCATGCTCACTGTCAACACACACACAATACAAAATAATTAACCACTTTTTGTATAACTTGTGAATATCTATCTAATTATTATCTACTGTGTTACTTTTAGTGTGTGAATTGTGATGAATTATATTTATACCCAATTCTAAAAAACATTCACGGTTAATTTAATTTAAACACACCGTTAAGACTTGTAATAGGTTAGGTTACATTAATTAATATTTATCAAAAAAACAAAATATTACAATCTTCTTGTACATTTAAAATTTTGGATTTAGTCATGGTGAATTTTATTTAATCACACTAATCGCCACAAAAACAGGATACGTCTTGCATACAAGATTGGTAATAATAGATGACAAATGGGTATTAAGTTCTTACCATAATTAAGTTTTTTTTTATAAGGGCAAACGAGCAGACGTGTCGACTGATGGTAAGCGATTACCGCCGCCCATGGACACAGTGCCCAAGAAAAGATTCTCCTCCACAAAGTGTGAAAAGTAAAATAATACGTAAGAGACTAAAATCTGACAATAATTCTCTCTTTCGATCATAGGTTGACGCGATAGAAAGAAAACTTAAAAAGTACATATTAATTTTGAAGCGATAAAAGGAGAATGGCAAATCCTGTGCCACTGGCAATATGTTATGAATGGTTATAGATTTATACCGTATATTAAGTGAATCGACCTAATTATTTTCATGTATTTATTATATTTTTAGAACTGTGCCAAAATAATTTTAATTCTATTGCTCATAAAGTGGTTACAACTGCATTAACAAAGCACATTCCTACGTGTTCTAAACACGCCACGATTAAAGGCTGATTAAGTTGAAAACTAGTTAGCGTTGTGTGTCAGCTGAAACTATTTTATATTATTTTAAAATATATAAATTTACAAAAAAAACGATTGAATATTTGATATCTATATTTATAAATGTGCTAACTGGTGAATTTAGTAAAAGAGCAATATTTATTTGACGGATTACGAAAACCGTAGGCGAATGATTTTGATTTCAAACATATTATATTACGCCACCTTGTTGACAATAATTACAACTTATTTTTGATCCACGTGTTTCATTGTATTCTAAAAACTTAATTAACATTTAAACACAATATTGAAAAAATCTGGGAATTTAGAATGTTATTCTCGGTGATATTAGTAGCCAAAAAATGTGTGCGTGTACTAGTGTACACACGTAAGAAGTGAAACTTCTTTATGGCCTTATTTTTCGAAAAATGATCTACAAGCAACTTTCCAGAAATTGGTTAAATAAAGTTAAATTAGATAAAGTTTAAACAAAAGGATTTTATTATCATAGACATGAATACAAAAAAAAGTATACGCTCACAAAATTCTATTGATAACTAGGGAAGTAAAACTACAAAAAGAATTTTCCCGTACCGGGAATCGAACCCGAGCCTCCTGGGTGATTAATATTCATCACTAACTGAATACTTTTTGGAATTAGTCTTGAAATTAGAACACTTAGCGCCATCTTTCGCGTCGACTATAGAACTAATTATCGTCACTAGATGGAGCGGAAATCAAATTTAAAATTTTCTTTACAAAAATTTTCAAGAATTTAGTCCAAAGTAAAATGTGAAAAGAAAATAATAAATTTTAGGTGTCTTAGTGTTTTTTCTCTTTTTTTTTCCTTTTTTTTATTTTTTAAATTCTTATTGTAATGATTGTATTAATTGTGTGTACTACTAAAATCATATATATTAATNTTGTAATGATTGTATTAATTGTGTGTACTACTAAAATCATATATATTAATCTGATGTCCATGATGGTTGTCTGGAAGAGACGGTCGAATCTTTTTCTTTTTCACACACACAATTAATACAATCATTACAATAAGAATTTATAAAATAAAAAAAGGAAAAAAAAGAGAAAAAGAAAAACAAAATGAAAAAAATATTTACCTTAATAACCTAAGTACTTAAAAAGTACTTAAAAAACCATAAATAAATTGGTTTCAAAAATAATCACTGATGAGCAAAAGGATACGCCCCCGGGTGGGCTCGAACTACCAACCTTTCGGTTAACAGCCGAACGCGCTAACCAATTGCGCCACGGAGGCTCCTGCATGAAAGACCCAAATAACTGTTTAGTTATTTGAACGGATAAATGTGACGCGTAACGGATAAATGTGATGCGTAACCGAAAAAAATGTGACGGTAATTTTTTTTCCAACGTCGATAGAGAAGTTTGACTTCAATAAATACAAAAACAAATACCTATCATGAGATACGCCAGGTGGTACGAGAGTCCCATACAAACCTGCCATTGTACTTTGAGTAGTTCAAATAAAAATATGAAAAAATGGGGAAGACCTACTTATCTTTATACCGCGAGGAGTGAAAAGGTAAGCCCGGGGTCATTTTTGAAAGATGAATCAACATTAATAGTCTGATTAATGGTCTTTAGTCCAATTGAAGTATTTTTTTTATTTATATAAAACATATAAGTGACTCAACTCTTCCTGATGGAAAGCATAAGCAGAATACAAGAGTGTGAGAGCGAACGTAGACCATGCAAAAATGCATCATAGTGACCCACACTGTGGCGATCTATTGAAATGCTTCTGCATCTTTGTGTCTCCGGTCACCAACTCATCATCGAAACACGGCAGCACAAATGCTGTCATTTAAGGTTGGTCTTCTGTGAGAGGGTAACGTTGAATGAAATAAATAAATAAATAAATAAAAATGTTTCCGACATCAAACACACAACGCCATCTAGTCCCAAACTAAGCAGAGCTTGTATTATGGGTCCTAGACTACTGATATAATACTTAAATACTTTTATTTGTAAATACATATATATCATACATAGAAAACACCCAAACTCCGAAACAAATATTTGCAGATCATACAAACATTTGATCCGACCCGGGCATCGAACCCGAGACCTCAGGAACAGCATTCACATACGCTACCGCTGGGCCACATTCGCAGTCAAAAAATGTTCCAATATTGTCGATTATACTACTTTAAATAATCAAAAAAACTTGTTGCTGAAGTCATAAAATCAGTAAGTAAAATTTCCATACTAAATGAAGAGTCAGCATGATTCCACAAAGTGTTCTCTTATAGTAAAAAAAGGTTTCATTGCTATTGATTATTAAGTTCAACGGTCCGCCACTAAATATATAAGTATATAATATACTACAAGTATATACGATAAATGTATAAGTATTTTTGATTCTTTAATGTATGTGGATTCATGTTTACTTAAAAATTATCACTCTGTCATAGATTAAAACATAAAGTTCGTGAGCGCAAACAGATTTAAGATAAAAATTTGATTACAGTTTCGAGACTTCTCAAAAATATATTTTATGTACTTACCTTAGTAAAAGTACATTGACAACGAAAGTTTAATTATTTTTATAAGTACTTACACATAACAATTAAAAATAGTTTCCTTTATTTGTTAAAACGCAGTGGCAAGGGGCGGTAAGGGAGTACAAAAAAGAACCGCCCAGAAAAGAAGTCACAAAAAAGCCCTGCATACCCGTATACACTTAAAATATTCTGAGAATGAAGATGCATTTCAATTATATTGACGTACCATAAAAGGATTTAATTGTTTAGAATTTGATGTACTAATAAAAAAAATTGCGCTCATGTTTTGTTAACTTCATAGTTCTGCTACGATTTGTAGATGTGTACTTTCAGTTTAGAATCACAAAAAGTAACAATACAAACTTATGTAATTGCCCAAGATAAAGATGTTATAGAATTGTGTTTACTGGAAACGGTGTCAGAATCAAAGATTTAATCTGTGGGGTAGACTACTATTAATGAAAAGGCATTGTCGCTTTTCAAATTAATAAGGGTCACCAGGTTTATATCACTCTGGTTATAAAACGCTGGTTTAGTACGTCTTATATCTTTTTTGTTGGGCCATTTCACTTTGAGAACTTGTGTGTGCCCTTGTTGTTTTTATTTTAATATAGACTAGCATTTGCTCGCGTTTACGCTCGCGCAGTAGTAGATAAGATTTGTCAGGAAGTAGAGCCACGCTGATCTCAGCAAGAACGGACCGAAGCCCACCAGAATACCAGTCATAACTAGTCAAGCGCCTTCCTTGCTGGACCTACTGATGACGAGTCATCCAGCGCAGTACTGTGTATCGGTGCTCGCCCCTCTGGGATCCTCCGATCACTGCCTGGTTTGCACCACGGTGCCGCTTGCTGCCCCTCCACGACGAGTGGCAGCAAAAAGACGTTTATGGCACTACTCGTCGGCAGACTGGAATGGAATGCGGGATTACTTTGCATCCATTCCGTGGTCTCAACGCTGCTTTAAAGATAAAGACCTATCGCAAAGTGCAGCCGCCGTGACTGACGAGATCACTGTCGGAATGGAATACTATATTCCGTACAGTGAGGTCGCTAGCGCAACGACCCGGCCTTGGTTCGGTCGCGAATGTGCCCATGCTGTTGCGCGAAAGCAATCGGCCTACCGCGCTTGGACCAGGGGCCGCGATCGCGGCTACCCCGATATTGATCGACTTAAGGCAGCGTTTAACAAAGCCACCAGGAATGCAAGAAGGCTTAGATCAGAGCGGATGCCCAGCGCATTGCGAGGGTTGGTCAAGAACTCGTGGCATACCCTACGGGTAGCCGAAAATTCTGGCGATTGGCTAAAGCCGTGCAGTCCAACTTCTGTAATCCCTCGCTACCACCGCTGAATCGATATATAATCGCGCAATAGAAGTTCTCGCGCCGATTAACATATATAGAACTTCCCAACATAAACCGTTGGGCAGTGGCCCGCCAGGCATGATCACCTCGCCTGGTCGGAGGATCCTCCCTTTGTGTTGGAGGGACATGACACCCGTTCCTCCACACTTCTAAGCGATCAACGGCAGGGTCGCCATAAGCGCGCGCCCTGGCCCATAGGCCGCTTGTTTTTGAGCGACGGCATGAACGCACTCGCGATTGAACCAGGGACGAATTATGTAATTTAGGTTGGTCTTATGTCTCAGGTCGATCGAGGTCAGGTGATTAGGTCAACCCGATCTACACACATTTCAGCTACTCTTTAGAAGCTTCAACGCCTTTTTTTTTCAAAAATTTGCTGGCAAAGTTTGGAACTATATTTCATCAATCTAGTCATTATCTTTTAATCACTTACGCTTGGAGGTTGGTTTGAATCATCTTTTGTTGAAACTGTTGAAGATTAACTAACTGCTGATAAAATTTGAAAATTTCTCTTTGGAGCCACTGTGTGCCCCTGTATATATAAAATCAGTTCTTTGCTAGAGAACATCAATTTAAATTTAATTTAGCTGATGAGAGTACAATATTTTAATGCAATAATAAACAATCATGTTTGGTCAGACAACGCTCAAATCTTCATGGTCGGACAAAAAACAGTCTTATATTTACTTAAAATGAAGAAGGAATGTCAAGTTCAAGAGGGATGCAACCATAGTCATGGTGACAGTGATTAGGTATATGTTTTATAATTAATCATTTCACATTAATTTTAATCTTTGAATAGGATGTTGTCACTATTTCATTGCTATTAACTTTGTTTTAATTCTCTTCTAAAATTAAAGTAACCCAATTATTTAATATTTACAAATAAATATATTAATTTATTTATATTCAATTTAAAGACTTTTTACTAAATTTTCAAACTTGAAAGCGCATCAATATATGAATTAAAAAAGAAGACAGTACAGACAGACAGACCGTAATAATTATCTCTGTAATGGCTGAACTAATTTTGACGGAACTTTCACTAGAAGATTGCCGTTGATAGGTGCCAGGAGTAACTTATCCTTCTATTGTAGACTGCCTTCGTCCCGTGGTGTTACTCGTGATTGTGGTTGTAAAGGTAGGTACAACAACAGCCGCGGGTAAGAGAGGGGTTCTGCTAGTGATAAATATTGGTACATAACAAGATTAAACAGTCTATTTATTAAATTAACGGATATAGATTTTTGACACTACAACACTACTTGAGAAATTATTACCCCTTTTGCAGATTAATGAGACTACGAATTGTAACTTAACAAGTTAATTTACTCGTTTATCAGATGTTAAAAAAATGTTTAAGTTATTATAGTTGAGGTCAAACGAGGTTGTTTAAAATGCAGAGCTACTATATTGGTATATACAATAATGATCGTAGACAAATACATATTTACTTAAAGTCAGTATGCTTTTGCATGATGTCATTAGTTCCTTAACTTTAGACTTTGGACTTGTCAATAATAGTTTTTTATAAGTACTGTGAGAGCATATGGAACATTTGAAACAGTTGGTATTTGTATTATATTGACTAAATCTCATAGATTTTTTATTTCTCATTGATTTAAATACTGGTACAAATATATCATTCAAAGTTTAAAATTATAAGCAGTTAAAATTGTTATAAGGCTTTACTTATAAAAGATAAGTAAAATAAAAGTCTCGTAACCATGGGCGTATTCAGGTCAGGGGGGGGATGTCAAATCAGATGTTTTCAATTAAAGGAATTGAGGTAACACTCAATCATATTGAAATTTCAGTAGGTAAGTATAGGCATAACACAACCACTTTTTTTTTTATATTTAGGTTTTCCCAAGGCTTAAAGGTAATATAAGTGGCGGCGTGGTGTTGGCGGTGTCTCTGGACATCGCCAACGCCTTTAATAGTCTGCCATTCAGCTGCATCAGGGAAGCACTCCGCTACCACGGGGTGCCAGAGTACCTGAGGCGGCTGGTGGCAGACTACTTAAAGGAGTGTACCGTCGTATACGAGGATCGAAAGGGCGCCTTGAGACGGCGACCCATGTCGTACGGCGTTCCGCTGGGGTCTGTCCTAGGACCACTCCTGTGGAACGTGGGGTACGACTGGGTCTTTCGCGAGCGTCTCACCTTCGCGCTGGGCGTAATTTGTTACGCCGATGACACATTGGTCATAGCCCGGGGGGCGAACTTCAAGGAGGCGGCGAGCCTGGCCACCAGGGGTGTCTCCCTGGTGGTTGGGCACATCGAGGCGCTGGGCTTGCAGGTGGCCCTGGACAAGACGGAGGCCCTGCTCTTCCACGGGCCCCGTCGTAGGCCACCCCCCGGCGCCTCCATAGTGGTCAACTCGGTCCTCGTACCGGTTGGGAACCGCGGAGGGAATTGAGTCCCGCCTGCCACCACTGTGACTGCAGTGAGGACTCGGCCCAGCACACGCTAGCGATGTGCCCCGCTTGGGCGCCGCAGGGCCGGGCCCTCACTGCAGTCATCGGAGGAGATCTCCGCCGGCGTCCGCTCCATGGCCGGCGGCGAGAGCAGTTTTACCGCGGTCGCGACCTTCTGCGAGATGACTTCCTCGTGGTGGCGGAAAAGGCCCGGGAGGATGATCTCCACTCGGACCCGATCCGCTGCCGGGGAACCGGGCGGCGGTGGCGCGCCTACAGCGCCACATGCCACCCTGAGTGTGGCTGCGGATGGGCGGGACGGGTTTTCCCCTCTATCCGCTTCACAGGCCAGCCGCGAGGGGGCGACGTTTCGCGTGTGCCGTACGTCGCTTTAATTGAGAGTTTACCATCAGACAACGGAGACCGCTTCAGTGCGGGCAGGCGCTGGGAGGGGTCCGGTTGGCGTAGGAAAGCGGTTCCCGGATCTCTCCCGTCTCAGGCGCTGAGTGGCACACCGTGTGGTTTCCACTCGTAAAAAAAAATAAAAAAGGTTAAAGGTAATATATAGATTAAAAGCCCCTAAAATACATTTATAAGTGTAACAGCAATCCGCCCCAGTTTCGCACGGTTTCATTGCGGACAATATATCTTGATATAGAACTCGCGGGCTGGGTTTCCGCAACTAGACGACTTTAGTGCACCTATTTTGCGTGGTGGGTCGACGTTATTCATGCCAACCCAGTTTCTTCAGGAAGTCGCCGACCACATCTGGAAGTGACTTCGGCGATTCGAGGTGTATCGGTATTCTGACAGGACATGTCATGATGAAGTATTGGATCTGGCCCTACTGCCGTGGTCTTTGATCCAACTCTTGCAATGCTATACCCATTGATACACTGGAGAGTTCCACTTTTTGTGGGACATATCTTTGTCAGGGCTCTGTGGCATTCGTAAATTAGCCCTGAGGTTGTCGTATGACTCTGTAGGGCTTGTAAGACAGATCGGCTGTCTGAAAACAACTATTTGTTGTAACGGTATGCAAAGGGAGGTCACAGAAAAAAATTGTTTACGGATAAGATTTTTTTACAATTCAGCAATGATTTTAACAAACAAAATGACCGTATCTCTGCTGAAAGCTCTAAAGAAGCTTCCCAATTAGTCAACAGAGTACAACGTGGGCATTAATTTGTTAGCTGTGAAGGAGTGACAGAGCCATATGGTTGATTTGAATGGTTCTTTCAGCAATACTCGGTGCCGGGTCATAAAGCTCGATCCATCCAATCTTGGTTAGAAACGAACGTTTCGCACTTCATCAGAGCTGAACACTGGCCGCTATTTAGTCTTGATCTTAATCCATCGCGGTATTAATAAGGTTTGCTCTAAACGCCATGATAACTTAAAGTTCTTAAAACTTTTCATATGATTGGCAGTGAAGAATTTTCAGATAGAAAGAGTGCGTGCTGATATATTGCAGCCAATGGAAACAATTTCCAACAAGCTTCATATATTTTTAAAACACTGTAATAGTAATAAATGTTATGTACAATAAAAAAAGTTTTTCTTTGTTACCATGTTTATGGCAAGACTAAGTATATTATACAGATTAAAAGGTTGAGTGTGTATACAGTTCAAATAAAAAAAAGTCCTAGATTAAGAATAGAAACAATTGACTGCACGGTTAGTCTAGTTGTTAAGCAATCGTCACGCCACTTTCTACTGTACTGAGTGTTGTGGGTTAAATCCCCGTAAGGAACAACACTTTGTGTGATCCAAAAATGTTGGTGTGTCTGGGTGTTCTTTATGTCTTTTTTCCATAAAATTTTATTGCGGGAGTTTTCTTTCTTACTAAAACAAAAGATAGAAGCATCCTTAGAAAGAAGGCTTGTAAAAAAAGAACAAACTTTATTAATATGGAAAATAACCGAATGTCAAATTGTTTTTTTCAATAAATCAGATATTTTTTGGACCTGTAAACAATATTGTAGTTTAAGTATAGGTATTTATTGACGAACGTCAATTGAGATAATAATCTGAACGTGTTTTTATAGAGGAATTAAGACGTGTCTCAGTAATATTTACCTTAGATGGAAAATTACGATAATGACGTAAACAACAGTTCTATTGACATCGATCAATATCAGTTTTTGCTATTGCTTAAACCGTGAAATCTTCTTAGTATATTAAATGTTTTTATTGACTATAGAGAGCTTAATTATTTTAATTTTTTTTAAATATTCATTCGACTGAAAATACGTAATTGAAAAACACGGCAGTACCCAGAAGTGGTAGACATTAGACAAACTTTTCAGAGTACGTAACAACTTTTATCTTTGCCTTTTGATGCTACAGTATTTCCTCAGAAACCCTACCTATTTAGTAACAACATAGAGCGGTCACTGAAAAATCATTCTTATATCTTGGAAAACGTGTTTTTAAAACCTTTTTTTTCATTTTATTAAAAATTTATATGATAGTAAATGCAATTTTTTTTCTTTAATTTGTTTTTTTGGAACAGTTATGTACACCATATGCCAGTTAAATTGTATCTTGAACATGTTGCTACATACTTATTACGTCATCGCTATTTAGCGCCGATAGAATTTTATGAAACATTCAACGATGCAGTGCTGAAAATGCGAGTTTAAATTTTCAAAAAACACGAATTAGATAACTAGCAATTTGCCACATGGCAAAATATTTGCTATGAATTAAATACCAGAGAATGTAAAGTTTGAATAAGTTCATATTTTGTTTACTGTTTATATATTTTTTTCAATGTTATAGCCAAGGTAAAGGTCATATTTGATGGAGCGGGAAGACATAACACTACAAACACTATTTATACCACAAATTAGAACCAGTTTTGCGACTTTTTCATGCATGCAATTGTATGGGATGTATTTAGACGAGACATACATAATATAACTTATACTATATTTGCATCTTTAATTTTAACGTTTTTTGTGGCGCAATGGAACTGTGTTCGACTGCTGTGCTCGAGGTCTCGGGTTCAAATCCTTGGTCGAATCAAATGTTTGTATGATCTACAAACAGTTGTTTCGGAGTTTGGGTGTTTTTGTGTGTAATAAGTATGTACAAAAAAAGTATATAAGAATTCTATCAGTCAATCTATCAGTCAGCTTTCATAGTACCTACAAACTCTGCTTGGTTTGAAGCTAGATGGCGGCGTTTATTAGATCTCCGAAATTTCATTATTATCTTCTGATACTCAAACTATTTTGCTGATGAAGCGAAAAATGCTTTTGTACCAAAAATATGTTGGGTAAAAAGCTAAGCTTAGGTACCTACAAATAATTAAAGGCACTAGAGTTCACTAGGCATACTTAAGAAATGAAAGTATACGAGTATAATGCTAAAAAACCAACTAATTAATAACTAATTTGAAACATATAAGAAACATTAAGTGTGTCAAGGGTATTAGATCTAACAAATCTAGCAATAAATAATTAGCCCAAAGGTTCCGATAGACCTATAAATGATAACTACTAACTTAGATTATCTAGAATATTATCATTTCAACCAAGCGTGAAATAACTATGCAGTGAATCAACACCACAATTTGCAATATCATTAATTTATTAAAGTTATGCCTGCCAGATTACCACATTGTTTTGTTTGCAACATTATGTAATGTCATATTTAGATATTTGCACGTTTAAATATTCTTTATATATTTTAACTTTACTGGTATTTCTTGTATTCATTGTGACACACATACTTACTGATTCGTCACTATCTTTATCTCATCAGACGCTGTGTGATGATAAGATTAACGATAGAGCACGATTACTTACAATCTAATCTAAGATGGAATCATTTTTCTACAATAACATTTAGAATGCATTGCTGAAAATGCATCTAAATTAATTTAATTGATTAATCACATTCGAAATATCGGATCGTATAAGATGAACATGCTCTTACGGTTCTTAAAATCCAAAAAGACTACCCCAATTCATCGATATACTTGATGTACAGTTTTAAATGTATTATTTTCTCGTTTTCATATTTAAAATTTTTTTTTTAGTAGATCCTTTAGTCGAAATGAAGAAGGTTTTTTTAAATCACAATATTGTCTGTTTTTACGGGACGGGACTTTGACTTTTAGACGGGTTTTCTACGTATTAATTATAGGAAAATTTAAATCATAGTAAAAGTAACATATAATACGGGCAGGTAATGTCTTGCATTTATTTTTACTTAGGAAAGAAAGAGCGTTAACGGGACTTAATACCTTTTTCCACTACCTTACCAAATAAAGTTATACGTATAACGATCATAGAAGTTGTATTGCTGAAATTAATATATCATTATCATCATCATCAGCCTATCGCAATCCACTGCTGGACATAGGCCTTCCCAATTAAACACCTCTTAGTTCGAAATTAATACTGGTCTCCTCGTAAACTTAACGTAACCGTGCTATACCATCACCATCTTCGTAGCCTATCTTTTATCACATCTCCTGCATTGGGAATATACATTCCGGTGCCACGGGGATCTTCACAAACATACATGAAACGGACCCAAAGTACACCCAGGCTTTTTTACGCCATCCGGACCACTGAAACCATTTTTTTTTTACGTCGTGGAATGCTTTTACGCACTTCGCTTAACTCGGGGACGGAGGGTTCGCTTTGTGTGGGACTCCTGACTGACTCACCAGACTACCCACTAAACCACCACGGTGTGCCACTCTGTGCCTGAGACGAGAGAGATCCGGGAACCGTTGTCTTACGCCATCCGGACCCCTCCCAGCGCCTGCCCGCACCGAAGCGGGCTCCGTCGTCTGATGGTAAACTCTCAATTGAGGCGACGTACNAACCGTTGTCTTACGCCATCCGGACCCCTCCCAGCGCCTGCCCGCACCGAAGCGGGCTCCGTCGTCTGATGGTAAACTCTCAATTGAGGCGACGTACGGCACACGCGTAACGTCGCCCCCTCGCGAGTGGCCTGTAAAGCGGATGGGAGGGAAGATCCATCCCGCCCATCCGCGGCCACACTCAGGGTGGCATGAGGCGCTGGTAGGCGCGCCTCCGCCGACCGGTTCGCCGGCGGCGGATCGGGTCCGAGTAGAGGTCGTCCTCCCGGGCCTTCTCCGCCGCCTCCTTCTGCGAGATGAATTCCTCGCAGAAGGTCGCGACCGCGGTAAAACTGCTCTCGCCGCCGGCCATGGAGCGTACGACGGCCGGCAGCGAGAGATCTCCTCCGATGACTGCAGTGAGGGCCCGACGCTGCGGTGCCCAAGCGGGGCACACCGCCAGCGTGTGCTGGGCCGAGTCCTCACTGCAGTCGCAGTTGTGGCAGGCGGGACTCTATTCCCTCCGCGCGACCGAGTGCAGGTACTTCCCGAAGCAACCGTGCCCGGAAAGCACCTGCGTCAGTCGGAAGGAAAGCATGCGCATGCCACTCTCCCCCCGGAATTCAGCCACTCGTTGATAAACTTCGGCGAGCACTTCCGCCTCCGAACCTTCCTTCCCACAGGGGTGTACCGGCCAAGGCGCACGCCGCCTCGGTCGACACCGTGCGGTATCAGCGTATGGCTCTGACCGCCAATACCCTCTGAGAACGCCAGAGGCGTGCCTTATTCTGGGCGGTCAGAGCCAACGCCCACACCGGTGCGCCGTACAGCGCCATCGACCGGACAACCCCCGTGAAGAGGCTTCTCGTTGCGACACTGGCTCCACCCAGATTGGGCAAAAGTCGCCCTAGGGCGGAGGCAGTGTCGACCAGCTTGGAAGCAAGCTGCCGGAAGTGCTCGTCAAAGAGCCACCTACCGTCGAGGATCAGATCCAGTTCTTACTCCATAGTGGTCAACCGGTACGAGGACCGAATTGACCACTATGGAGGCGCCGGGGGGCGTCCTGCGACGGGGCCCATGGAAGACCAGGGACTCCGTCTTGTCCAGGGCCACCCATAAGCCCAGCGCCTTGATGCGCCCGACCACCAGAGAGACTCAGCTGGTTGCCAGGCACGCCGCCTCCTGGAAGTTCGCCCCCCGGGCTGTGACCAACGTGTCATCGGCGTACAAATTACGCCCAGCCAGGGGGGGAGACGCTCTCTACGGACCCAGTCGTACCCCACATTCCACAGGAGTGGTCCTAGGACAAACCCCTGCGGAACTGATCTGTGTGAGAGACTGGTTTCCGTACTAGGTGGAACCTGTATGACAGAATAACCAGCTTCTCCTAACTCCAGATAAGTAGGTAAAGAGGGTGTAGTAAGATTGTTTCCGTAACATGTGAGATGAATAAAATGAAAGTCTGTGTGAATATAAATGTGAGTAAGTATTGTGTGTTAGTGTGTGTGTATGTGTGTGTGTTCGGGTGGTGTATATACACCACCCACACGTAAGACACAGTACGTACACGTACTTACACAGATGTATGTAAGTATCTTTGTGTGTACCCTGTGAGCTACCCTTCGAATGATAAGGACCTGATGATACCAAGCCAACTCATCCACCAACAAGATTTGAATGCATTTCTTAAAAGGCAGGCAACCTTGTTAATGGCAGGTTGTTGAATACGTAGGCCGTGCCCCCGGCATTGCTGTTGGGTAGAGATGTCACGTCACGGTGTGGTGAGCAATGCACGCGGGCGGTATTTTGAAGGGAAAGGCAAAGGCTCTGCAAAGGATAAGTCTGAATCGTGTACTTCGATTTTCATTCATAAATGACGGGCACAAATGTTTAAAAATATTTTTGATTTATTTGTAGAACTTACTTATAAGTAAACATATTATGTCTCGATTTTTACACGTTTTTAAGATGGAGGATAACATTTTTTAATAAAATGTTTGCCACTCTGTAGGCGTTCGATTACTACGAGCTTTGCAGAGCGAATAGTTGTGTTGATGTCTGGAGACATTAACGTATTGAGCAAAAACACTGTATAGCGTGTCTGTTCTATACGTAGTAATATTAGTTCAATGGATAAATGTGAAAAATTAACTTTGCTATTTTATATCTATAGCGTATAAGGAATTTGCAGGTAGATCTCAATCGTCATCATCAACAGCCTTTGACAGTCCACTTCTGGACAAAGGCCTCTCCTCAGAAAAGAGGTTTTGGCCTAAAAATAAAATTAAACTAATAATGCGTTATTAACGAATAGAAGGTACCTATAATTTTCAATCATGCCAATGAATGTTTGGTAATTAATTACAAAAATACCGGAAGATATACAATGGAAATTGACTTAAAATAAATATTAAGACCCCTAAGATATAAAGTGTTTGTACACGTATGGCCATTGGAATAAAAGATTAATTTACTGAACAACGTATTCGAAATTATTCATAACTTTCGTTTTATGTTAACCGGATATGACGCGGGATGTGTAAAGTATTATCATAAGCAATGATTTTTATTTTGGATAGAAAAGCAGTATTGTATTACAAAAGTAAACTGCTTAAAAACACGACACAAAGTTTTATTTGCTTATTATTTCGAAACTACGCCAGTGTTAAAAGAGCCTTTTTTGTAGTTCTGGTGTTTTTGCGTTTTAGAAGTATGCTCGGTTCATGTAAACATACCAACCACTTCTTGTGTTTATTTGTTTAACACAGCTAAAATATAATCAGTTACTGAAGGTGGCCATAAGTATACGTAAGCATCTATTCATTTACTCACTGAATAGTACAAAATGATTTATCAAACAATTGTATCAAAAAATTAATTTTTCGAATTTTACAACAACTCGACCTTTTGTGTAATTTCGGACGGTGTTGTTAAAGTGTACACAAAATCTCTGGTAAATTTACATTCCATTTGCAATTCACTGTAATATCGTCATTGTTTGTACCGTTAATGGCACAAGATAATGATTTCTTAATCACACAATCCTCAATCACATGACGATAATAATAATAAGCAGTGATTGAGTAGTTTTATAACTTGGAGTTTAAAAACTATTAAATTAACTTCGCTCCCCCCCCCCCCTCGGGGACAGGGGTTTCGCTACGTGTGAGACTCCTGGCTGACTCGCCTGACTACCCACCAAACCACCACGGTGTGCCACTCTGCGCCTGAGACGGGAGAGATCCGGGAACCGCCTTCTTACGCCATCCGGAAATTAAGAAAACCTATATTAAGCTGTACCAAAACTCCGTTAAAAAGATCTGAACTGAAGAAGATCTTGAAATATCTGTTTTTTTTTAAATTGCCATAACACATGTTAGTTAAATACATAACTAATAAGAAGCTAGATACCTCAAGCAGGTATACAGGTAAATTTCCTAACCATATCATTAACCCCAGACAGCCAAAAAAACGGTAGTTAATCATTTATGTCAGTCAGCAGTTCAAAATACAATGGGAAATAAGTGCCAAAGTTATGAAACACGTAATTATATATATGTATATTATCAGCATACATATGGATAATAATAATACAAACACATATGTTTGTATTATGATTATCCATATGTATGCTGTATGATATAGCGAAGGAGAGGCGAAGCTAGTCTAAAAAAAGTAGCAAAAGTCACTCCTTATATCATCACTTACCTATAAGTGAAAGTCACGTCGAAATTGGTCCAGCCGTTCCGGAGATTAGCCGAAACAAACAGACGGACAGCCGAAAAATGAAAAAAAAATGTTTTAATGTAAGTATCGTATATACTTTAATTTGCGTTTAGTGAAAAGCTGTTAATTTGAAATTACAAATAGGCACTTTAATTTTATTTATAGATGATAGTAATTATATTATCCAAAAATTCTCTGAAGTAAATCATACTAAAAATTTGTTTTTCTTGTCAAACGACTTCGTAAAATGAAAATGAGACACTTGAACTAGACGTTATCTAAACACTACACAGACTAAAATACGAGAATAGAATATCATTCTGAAGAAATTATATTTTGGTGACGTAATAACAGAATTAGTACTATATCATCTAAGTTTTTTAACTAACAAATGTAGTAGGTAATTTTGTGAGTGAAGTTTGAATTGACGTCCTCTACCCGTAATGTAGGTAGTATTGATTAGAAACATTTTATGAAGGAAGTGCTCAGGATTGTTGTTAAATATTAACATTGCTCTTCAATATTGATTTTACAATCAATCATTTCGTTTTTGCTGCAAACGTGGTAAAAACTAAAGCTTAGCGTCTTCAACGAACCATTACGTACCTATTACAGAAAAAATAATTTCATACATCATTATTTTAAAAGAATTCTACCGAATTTCCATTCGCCGCTCAGAAATCTTGTATGAGGTCTCGGGGTTGATTGATTCCTGAGTCGGATTAAATGTTTGCATGATCTGCAAATATTTGTTTCAGAGTTTGGGTGTTTTCTATGTTTATGTATTTCCAAAAAAAAAGTATATATGTTTGTATTTCTATCAGTTGTCTAGTACCCATAGTACTTTGCTTAGCTTGCGACTAGATGGCGTTGGGTGTTAGATGTCCACAATATCATATTAATATTATAAACGCTAAAGTTTGCATGGATGTCTGTTACTCTTGAAGAAAAAATAATTTCATTATTACGCGAAAATGAGATCTTAAATGTTTCAATAACTGAATGAATCATGGTTACTTACAGAAACCTGAAAATATCTGTGTATCTATGTAGGTATGTATAATTGTGTATTACGAACAATGAGAGAGTCAGATGTAAAGAATAGGCAATGTGAGAGAATACAAACCAAATGAAGGTCTCGGAGGGACCTCAGGTCTAGAGAAAATGTCATTCTTCTATGATCACCAATAAATTCAGAGCAAAATATAAAAACCCAGTCTTGAGGCAACGTAATTTTTTTGCTATGGCGTCTGGGATAAATTCACTATGACTTCGTGTGAATAATGATAATAAATTTACAATAAATTATTATTTGAATAAAAAAACGGGCTTTTTTCACGCGGGAGAAGCAGCATTTTTTTTCTCTGACGCTAATGGCAGTGCGGCAACACGGAAGCCTATTGGTTGAGGAGGAGGAACAAATAATCGTTCTAGATTTAAATTTATTGAATATCGAACACTTAGAAATTAGGGAGGCTAGAAATAATGAAATATATAGTTTAGGCATATTTAATAGTAGATACTCTTTAAATGAAAGAAATGCAATACACTTATCAGTTTGAAATACGTTCTTAAAAAATAACACTAAGGAAAAAAATTGAAGACGAAAGTAGAAAAGCACCAGAGTGAACTGGAAGGAATTTTAAATTTTCTGTTAGGTTAATCGAATTGCTATTATTTCTACAGTTAGATATATTAGTTATGTAGTGTCGCATATATCTTATATGATGTTGAGGAATATTCGTCTATTTGCACTAGTAGATTTATCATTTTCAGAATAAATTAAATCTACAAATCTCAAACGTGATCAATAATTCTTTTGCAAATAAATTTAGATTTAGATAATTGAACAAACTTGTGCGCCTCCAAAATGTCTGCATAAGGTTCATATTTGGTTTACGTAAGTATGATCACGTCTTCGAATATGGCATTAAGCTCAGGTGGTTACCTATCCGCCTTCGCGGTAATGTGTACATTATCTGCGTTCTATACAGTACTCCGTTTCTTCCACATTCACTTCCCTATCAAACAACGTTTTGAGCTCCTACAAAGTTCACATTGCAGGCTTTTGAGATTGTCAGAGAATCTAAAACTGAAAATGGCCAGCCATTCCACACAAATCCCTGATAAGACATTCTCGGTGCAAACAGTTAGACTGTGGAACAACTTGCCTGAGACAATTAGACAAGCTAAATATCTGCAAGTTTTCAAGAAGTAAGTCACAGAATATTACTCGACAATGTAAAGGCTTCTGGAGGGTATAGGTCGTTGGCGTGTGTTACGTAATATGTGTATTTATGACATTATGTGGATGTTTGCATACATACGAATGTAATCATGTTTATATATATGTATTCATATTATGTGTGTTTACTGTAAACACATGTATTCATGTATTTAGTTTATATATTGATTACTACTTAGTTAATTTCAAACTCAGGTACACAATACAAAATCAAATTACACAATATCCGTTTTAACAAAGGTTGTCTAGAAGAGACCGCCGTGAGCAATAAGCATATTATTGCACCAATTGTAGTTTTATCTAGTGATGTCTGTAATTTTTTTATACTCGGTGGTGTTCAATAACACTGTATAAATAACTAAATAAATTTAGTGGTGTGGCAACAAATAGTGAAATGTTTTATTAATGGAGATGAAGGCATGATGTCCGGTAATCAACATTGCCTATTTACCAACCTTGTGGATACACGGAAGTACTAGACTTAAAAGATTATTTAATGTTATTTATAAACTACTAAATAATGCTAATTTAGTTGAAATGTAAACTGGTCGCTTTTATTGATTTGGTTTAACGCCTTATACGTTTATAGACTGAGGTAATACACCAGAGATACAATGCGCCAATTCCGTTGAACTCAGTCGTGAATGACTTGTAACTGCGAGAACCTAAATAAGATTGAATTTCTAAATTCGTCTGAAAGCAATGCTTCAGAAAATGTAGCCTGGCTCTACTAGAATGATGCCATGACCTTATAAGAAAATTTATTATTTAATTTGATTTCGACAAAAGCGTGGCGACTTACTTTCAGTCTAAAATATTTAAATTGAAATAAAAAGAAAGAAAATTTCAACTGAGTATTTAAAATCAACTACAACCATGAATTTCTAACACTGCTATAGAAACTGATAGGCCTGACATCCCTGTCTGCCTTTTTAGGTTATTTGATTTCTATATTTACACATTTAAATAAAATGTTGAGATTTTGTAGTTTTTATTTTTTTATTTAATACCCCATGTAAACGAGCAGACGTATCGCCTGATAGAAAGCGCCGCCTATGGACACCCGGAACACCAGAGGCGTCACAAGTGCGTTGCCGGCCTTTAGTTTATCGCAGACTTAAAGGATGAGATTCGTAATGGAATTCTGACATCAACTTTGTCAATAAAACGTCATTAAATATTCCGTAAAGCTGTTTTATAACTGGTTCAACTAAATTGTAAGGCCGGAAGGACTGAGCTCGAGACCTTATGATTTTATTAATCCAGTAATTCGTAGTCTATCTTTCTGTAACTTATAAACTCAACCTCTACAGTTTAAAGCTGTCATGTGGTTGAGCCTGTTATGTTAAGGGACGATTTTCACTATCAACGTATATCAAAAGAGCAAATCTTTGTCTGATTTATTATTTTGTAAATTTATTTGTATCAACACGTTCATGTGGTTTTCCTTTTGCCTATATGAATAATCTTTCTTTATTATTTCTAAGGAAAGGCCTATGTATCGCAGCTTACTATTAAATACTGTCGATGTCATGTGATACAACTATCAATTTTCTTTCTCTACGTCTCTGTGAGGTGAGAATGCTCCTACGTAAGAAAGCGGAGTGTCACTACTGGTGTTCATCCCATATTGTCTATGGCGACTAAGGGAGTAAACCATGCAGAAAAGCATTGCTACAAATAGAAGGAGAACTTGAAGCAAGTTCTATATCACCTCGTCTGGCCAGCGTGGTAGGTTTAGTACTCCAAAACCTCTTTTCTAATGAGAGTCCTGGACACCGGACAATCGAGGAGTGGTCTGTTAAAGGTTGTAGTTGTGTAAGATATCTGCCTACCATAATTAATGCATATAGATATCAAGTGCGTTTAGTGTTCTAAGCATATTATCAATATTTGAACAACTCAATAAATATGCAATGTAAAATCACAGAACAGATATTAGTACCTACACTCATAGCAAATGTAAGCTGCTAATACGAACATACTTAATTTATCGACGGCGTTAATGCGTTGTTCATTCCACTCTTGCCTTCGATTGGTGGATATAGACGTTAGAAATTAGCGTCTCTATGGATTCGGTCAGAATGTATACAATAAACGTCACAACTTAAATACACACTTCTATATAATACACGTTTGTTAGCAACCCCAATTTGAAAGACTTAGTAAATTAGTAGGTAGGTAATCCAGTAAAAATACCTCACAAACATACAGAGACAGTGTTCGCATAAACAAAACAAATGCGTTAATTACTATTTTATTATACAATACATGATATAATTAACTAATTAAAAACAAAATTAAAGTAGGTACATGTGGGCAACGTGCTAAAAATGTAGGTGCCTATAATAATGACGCACAAGGACATCTATGCCTGGGTAAATGGCGACTTTTGTGTAGGTGCCTTCGGATTTCCCAATAGACCAATCATTGAAAAGTAATGTTATTATACTGATATTAACGTTCCTCGCAAATAGTACCTTTGCGCTGTAGTAATATTAGAACTTATTACTGTACCAGTCCTTGACGTAGTACATACTTACTACCTCACTGCAGTCAATAATTAAACTTTATGTGACTCAAACGCTATGCGCTCTGATATGTACTTTTAATCCTCCTTTTGATAGTATTTACATGTGGTGTTAAAACTTCGCTAGTGTTAGTCGCAAGACTTCACAATAATAGGATTTTTTGCCATGTTACTCGATTTTAAGATTTAAGAATATAATTCTATTTAGCTAAATAAGCATTTTTTATGCTTCGTGAACTTGTAATCGTAGGCCACTTGCGCCCTACCTGCCACGAGTACAGCTGTCAGCCAATAAACCGTTTGAGGCCGCCCAGAATCCTAGGTGGTCATAACCGTCCCATGTACATTCATCACTAAGCAACTCTGAGTCCACATCAACTATGCCAGAGACACCGAAAACTCACTAAGTACGTATTTAGTGTAATGTATTTGATTCGTTGAAATTACCTGAATACAAGGAATGCATTGGTTAAAATGACCGAGCCCATATCTCTTCGGTGCTTTATTCCTGCTATACTAACCATACTAGCGACAACTGCTCCCACTTAGTAATTTTGTTCCAATTAAGTCGACATAGACGATAAGACGATAAGTCGATATACCGTGGGAGAGCCACGCTTCGGCATGAATGGGCCGGCTCGACCGGAGTGATACCACGGCCTCACAGAAAACCGATGTGAAACAGCGCTTACGCTGTGTTTCATCGAGTGAGTGAGGATACCGGAGGCCCATACCCCAATCCAACGCCCCCTATCCCCCTCACCATCCCCTTTCCCCCCAGGCCGCCATAGTGTTGGTCACCATGCTGCATTGTTCTTTTTCGCATTGAGGATGGTGACCACCACTCTTGGATTCTGCTCATGCTTTCCATCAGGCAGGGCAGAGTCATTTTGGCAGGTTAAATATAAAAAAAAAAACATATTTTTACTTAGTAATTCTAATTACTTCAGATATTCCATAGGCGTTAAGTTTATTTAAATGGTCTTTGTCGTCCCATTGCCTGTTATTTAACTTTTTACGGGTTTCAGCGATACTATTTCCGTTATTCTCTGAGTGAGGAGGTGAGGAGTGTTCTGGATTTTAAATTTTATAAGTTGTTAAAAGAGTTAGTGAGTAATCTATAAATGTTACCTTAGACAAAAAACGAATCTTAATTTTGTAATTGTGCTCAATTCATCAAAAATATTTATAAAATACTGACATGTAGTAATTAATAGAGCTTGCTGTAATTCTCATCTTGTCACAGCATGCTTGATTGCTAGGCACTTTAACACGTAGTCTATAGTTTAATCTAATAGTTAACCGCCACTGCTGAAACTGTTCACTGATTTATTTTAAATATATTTTAGTTTAGAAGTTATCATCAATTAAGTCTTACGTTGACTTGGGCAATAATTAAAAAACGAAACATCTATTGTAAAATCCTTTATTAACATAATAAATAAAGTTGCAAAAGAGTGTTTTCGCAGTAATTACTTGAGCAGGTCTGTTGTTTCTCGCGGACGAGCCCGCCTGCGATCTAAGCAACTGGCACTCCACATTGCACAACACTTAAAGCATCGTAACACCAGAACGTGATACCAAACACTTGAACATGGTACAAAATAATACTTAAAGTTAACGGCGATGACTCGGCCGGTCGGAGACTGTGCATACTCGCTATTTACTTAATAAGCTATGTTGTAAAACTACATTTATTACCTTGAATATTTAAACACACGCGTATTTCATTTATATTATATTCTACGGCAAAATGCTCGTTTTCTTGCCGCAAAAACTTCTAGAAACTTTATGCGCCTCAGTTTGCACAGTCTCGTACCGAAACGATATGAGAAATTAACACTTTTAAAGAATACAAAAATGCATTGTGCATAGCCACAATTTACATATAATTTGTTCATATTCTCATTCATCAACATATTGTTAAATTACACGTGAAAGTAATGATGGAATACTTGAGCACAGGGCATGAGAGAAACAGAATTGCTGTTAGTAAAACCACACTGATACCTAAAAGAGTATGGTAACATAATTAATTATACTTTATTTTAGCGTCTAACCATAAAAATATATTTACAAAAATCCGTCAACCTTTAATACACCTAGTTACACATGGTACCATAACTATGTTAACTTTAAAATAATATTAAAATATATACATAATACAAAAATGCCCATCTCACTTTCGCATATCTTGAATGTACCATCATTTCAAATGTCACAACCAACGTGACCTAACCGCACTCAGCGTTTATTGCATTAACAAACATTTGCTTCAGTTTATAAAGATAAACATGGAATCGCCAAAACGCGACTAGATTTCTCATTGATCGGAACTCATTTTCAACAGTTTATAGAATATCTTCATAAACTATATATTGTACTTAAAAAATTACAAGGCAGTTAGACGATCCAAGCAAGATCAAAAATTTGAAAAACTTTATAGTAAGAAGATGAGGTTTATCATCAAAGTTCATCGTAGAAATATCTGAAACATTGTCGAGGCAACAATCGTCCCGGCGCAGGTGAGCGAGTTCTGCCAGCACTTGCACTGATTCAGTTTCTCACTCGGGTAACATCGGATGGACACTAACGCGGAAGGCTCGAGATGGTCTTTGAAACGTTATAATACAGTTGCGTGCACTGTATTATACGTATGTACCGGGCACTATGACACAGGCCGCCTGCGAACAAACGCATCGGCTCCCGACGACGCGTACGAGTTGGGTACCTCGGAGTCCACCTCTTGCTTGTAGCCGTTCTTGCCGTTTAGAGCGGTGCTGCTCTCATCCATTACCGTCTGTAAACATCACTCGATATTAATTTATCTTCTTCATCTTTCTATCATTTATTTTTAATTAAACTGATTTGGTGGCGTAGTGGTAGCGTATGCGACTGCTGTGCTCGAAGTCTCGGGTTCGATTCCCGGGTCGGACCAAATGTTTGTATGGTCTGCAAATATTTGTTTCGAAGTTTGGGTATTGCCTATGTATAATAATATGTCTGTATTTACGAAATGGTATATGTATTTATATCAGTTTTCTGGTACCCATAACACAAGCTCTGCTTAGCTTGGGACTAGATGGCGCTGTGTAATTAGATGTCGGAAATATTAATTTATTACCAAAGTTATTAGAATATGCTCTATATTAACATTACTAAACCTTGCTTTCCACAATAGCATCCGAAATTTAAGTTATTGTAGAGAATGGATTGTATGGTTTCTAGTTTAAGATATCATATTACGTAGAAAGATGAAGTTAGTAAAGTTATGGGGGAAAATATTGTGCTGCTTTGCTGTGGGCACAAAATAATAATTATTTCCTGTAGCAATGGCATAACACAGGATAACAGCTGTGTGCATTTTAGTTCTACTACAAAAAGAAATATGTTGGTGGGAATCTGGAAGCACAGGATTCTAAAATTAAATATTGCATAATTATCTAACACAAACATTATCACGGGTCTAAACCGCGTGTGTCAATGTTCTCGTGAACTTCAAACGACGTTGAGAACATTCCAAAGATCACAGTACGACACCGAAGTGCTAAACAAATAGCACTGATGCTGTTATTATTGGTATGTTTTTGTTAAAACGTGTAGGTATTCTAAGGTGGCCATTTTAATGTATGATGTTGTGCCAATACTTAATTATAATGGCGTATTATTTTTTTTTAATGTACTCACATAACAATAGCAAACCAGCAATTTTAAAAATTATTAAACAAGAATGTTGCATACATTAATTACTTTTATATCGATGATTCGCCTGACACTACAAAGTGTGATAACTATTAACATGAGGAATGATGATATAATACGAATGTTAAATAAATAACAATCCTTGCTAATATCATTCGAATGTGATTGTGATGTGTAAAGTCGTCCGGAGTTAAGATAGAATCAGGGAAAACAGAAAAAAACGAATCATAATAAAATGTAAAAAAGTTTCATCATCAAATCATAATAAATTTCGATATTCTACTAAACCTGGTTCTGTTTGGAAAAAAGTACTATTACAAAAGATACTTGCAATTTCCTTACTACGAAATCGCTGTAAAAAAAGCAGATTTCGAATTGTAATGGATATGTTATAGATACTTCTTTATTCGCACGGGTCACATTTGACGATTAGCTGGTACAACACCCTGAGATGCTTAGAAGTTTAGAGAAAGTATTTTTATAAAGAATTATAATATATGGGCATATAAAAATACATAGGCATTTAAGTAGCGGCAAACTACAGGAATTGAGCAAATCGTGGTTTATTTGCTTTGAAGCTAAACGTGTTAATACACTTAAATGATATGTTTATTAGCTTTTCCTGTACACCTAATGGTAGTTTTGTATCACTTACCATACAAAGTCCATTCCTCAAGGCCTTTCCCTTGGACTTTGAGTACCTAGCCTTGTAGAAATCGCTGAATAGGAAGAGGAATAAAAATCCATGCATCGCAATCCAGTAGACGAACACGCGGGGGTACTCGCACGTCGGACGGAATAATACTTGCAGCTGGTGGGTGAAGATAAGCACGAACTGGACCTATGGGAGATAATATTTTCATTATTTGCTGTTTTTAAACGTTTTATTTGACTCGAAATTATCAGAATTAATTATTGCAAAGTTCTAATTCGATTATATAGTGTTAAAAAAAACTTTAGAATTCCAATTTGCGTAATGTTTAATGAAAATTAGGATAGAAACGCTAGAGTTCAATATAGTGCACTTGTTCATTCACTATAGGGGAAACAGGCGTAATTTTCTCTTTGTATGGTTTTGTCTGTAAGTACTTACCATCTGGAAGGCTGTGAGATATTTCTTCCACCAGATGTACTTTTGATATTTAGGGCCCATTGCAGATACCATGTAGTAGAAGTACATTACGATGTGCACAAAAGTGTTAAGTAACGCGAAGAACGTGCTGTGACCACCTGGATGAGATATAACTAGTTAATAAAGTATATATTCTTTATATACACAATATTCTGTTTTTAAATACAACGCATACACGAATTAGAAATATTTCATGTGTCATGAGGACATTAGAAAAGTACCCAATAAAAATCCAGACTCAGACCGACCATTTGTAGAGCACACAAAGTGTTGTCCCATGAGGGGCTTGAAACTACAATACTCAGCATGGTAGTGGCGTGGCGACCGCTTAAGCCATTACCATCCGTGTAGTCAAATACAAGGTGCGAATTCTCAATAGAAGTTTACTAAAAATGATTTTTTTACAATTTGTGATATACTACAGCAAAAGAGATATACTTTTATATATTTTTAACTTCTTCAATTTACTTCTACAAAACTTTAAGAAAGAAGAACGACTTCAAGAATTGGACTAAAATAAAATGTAACCACACGGGCAGCACCAGTTTTCAAATGAAAAGAGATTCATAAAAATTGGTTCACCCAGTCGAAAGTTCCGAGATAAACAAAAAATATAGTCGAATTGAGAAACTTCTCCTTCTTTGGATTTGGTTGAAAAGGAGGTGGTCTGCAATTGGCTGATGATGAATGATGTATAAGAAAGCTTACGTACATGAAAATTTAAATTTAGTCTGATTGTGTTTGCTTAAATATCGAATATTATTTGAGTATTTAAATATTGAAGTCTATTATATAATAAAATCTATCACTAGGGAGAAGGTAACTGTAAACTTTCCTTGTATCGAAACGAAAACTTTCAGAATGATATTTCCGATACAGACCAATAATAATTAGTAAAACATTCTACTGGATTTAATTTATATGTAAGGAAAGAAAAAATAATTAAATACAAATAAAGCGTAAAGACGAATAAGATTTTTTATGTATTCAGTTCACACCTAACTTGTTTGTTACATATGTAAATAACCATTAAAACAATATACCTGTATTAAAGCGTATTTTACCTTCAAATTAAGGTATCAATTATTGACAACTTGTTCCATATGTAAATAACGATCAAAACAATATACCTGTATTAAAGCGTATTTTACCTTCAAATTTAAGTATCAATTATTGACAACCGGAATTCCGAACTGAGCCATATTGAGATTTATTTTTATCACTAAGCCCTTCGAAGATTCCTTATCTAATAACTACCCTTTGCCCGCGGGTCCACCCACGTGTGTGGGCGTCAAAAATCATCTGACTAGGCAGCCATAGTGTGGGTGACTACTCTACATGGTCCTTATTCGCATTGAAGATAATTGACCACCACGCCTGGATTCTGCTCACACTTTCCATCAGCAGAGCCGTCATTTTGGGAGTTAATACATTAAAAAACTGTCGCTTTTCGCGGCAAAGAGCCCATGCTCTTCCTCACAAGAGTATCATACGGATTTATAATATTGGTATGGATGAATAGTTCAAGTTATTTCCGCAGCTTATTTTCTTGAAAGTGCTAGTTCTTGAAATTACTTCTTATAAAGTGTACTCTTTTTAAGCAGTTAAAAGCTTTCTCATATGCTAGTCTGCCTATTTATTTGTATATTTATCATGTTCTGTGAACGAGCACGTAACAGCTGATGATTCCAATCACAGAAAATTGTTAATAAAAACTAAAAGAACTAAATAGGTACATTATTAAAGTTACGTTAATTACATTAAATTTCTTTAATAGTGTCTGAATTGGTACAAAAAATATTTAGTTACAATGCTTTTTATTTACTACTCAATACTACGCAAGTTTTAATGAAATGGTATCTAGAATTAATTTATGTAACACAATAAACAATCGTATTAATAGACTTTAGACATATACAGTTACACCAGTGTACTTATTTTTTAACTGAAAGAAAGTCTATTTTCAAATAAAATTCTTCAAGTCGCAAGGACACAAAAGACTAGTAGATTTATTAGCTGATCCACGCAACCTCGTCTGGGTTTCCTACTGCCCGTGGTGTGACGTTATAAAAGCAGAAACATAATTTTTTTATCTTAAAAAAGTTTTAACCAATCTTAACAGGTACACCTTTGCAACAGCGGACTTTTATTTAGAATTTTTGAAGAGGGGACAATGCTTTCATATATTATTCTCGATTACCGGCACTTGATGGAACTTGTGCAAAATATTCTAAAATTAAAAGCATTTTTACTTAATCCACTATTTTATTCATGTTTACACCTGACCGGTTTCGCCTTATTTTTGTAAAACTTCAACCGTTAACGCAGCGCATGCAATGGAAGATTCAAAAGGAATAATTTTCCTCCCGTTTTCACAAAAAGACAAAAAAATAATACTACGCTCCTTTTAGTCAAAAGTTATTTTAGTATAAAGATAACAAAAAAAGAAAAATAATAAATATTCGTATATACGAATATTTATTATTTTTCATATACCATATGCCTACATAATATATTATGCACGTTAAATATTCAAACGCAGAGTAACACATCCATTAGAATTTGAACTTTTAAAAATAATGTTGATGTTGCTATAAATACATTGTTATTTCTTACAGTAGGTACGCTGTGAATACTATTTAATTTTGTGGAATTTTTTTTTTTGGTGAATTTATTCTTACTTTGCATGTTACATTTAAGTATTTTAAATGTATACCTGTATTTACACTTCTGTCTTCTTTACATCTTTAGAGAGAGACAATTATCGCTCCCTTGGTTTTTCATATATATTTATAGTACACATACATGCAAAATGGTTGTCATAGTCTAATCCAAATTTCAAATTATTACTTTTTATTTATTTTAGTATTCCATACATTTGATTCGTTTAGTCTAAAAAAAATATTGGTTAGGTTTTAAATTTTATAGTCTTTAAAATACCTATTTATGTAATATAATTAATTTTTGTCAGCTAAATAGGAACGAAATAAACATATGAGTTCTTGGCAGTTTCCGATTGCAAGGGTTTTCATGTCAGTTAGTTAAACGTTATCAAAACAAGTTTAAAATTCAGATACTTTATTGACATTATTTCATGTTTGGAATCTGTCCGCACTCAAGAAGTCGTTATGGAACATTGTAGCGCCTTTGTACTTAGATGTATTTCATGATTATAAGTAAATAAATCGTAAATAAATAAAACGATCGTTTAACTGAAATAGCCTTTGTAAAATCAATAATTCATGTAGGTGTGTGAATGGATAAACAAGTTTCTTTTTATTTGCATCAAATGACTATTGACGCATGTTATTGTGAGTGACGGCCGTCTAATAATATTAGATGTGTATTTACTATAAAATAACCTCAGTTATCGACCTGACAAATACAGAGGTTTTACATGTACATAAAAACATACGTCCTAATTGTCCATTGACTTTTGTATGACCTTTGAAGAAACAAGCAAGGAGTGATGGTATTCTTGTATAGTAATATTATTTTTAGTTATTAGTGAGGCAAACAACTTGGTGACGGAATCGACCCCGACAATATTTAATCTGTTCAATACAATATGTGAATACAATCAGTTTTTTCAAATTTTTACTCTTGTAAATGACAATTCGGAAGACTAGTAAAATGAGGTTTTACATTTAAAATGGATACACACTTAATTATCGATCCGGATACAACGAAAAAGGCTACACAGTCAGTGTTAAAAAATTAAAGTATAATTTACTAAGCAAACATTATTTTTATCAAATTTGTTTGCGGATCTTGAGTGACGCGTTTTGTGGAAAAACACCTACTTAGCCAAATTGATCAGACGATAATAAGTAAGCCAAATATTGAAATATGAGATCAAGAAACTTGTATTATGAGGAACCTGCAATATTTCTTACAGCACATGTGACACACTATTTTATAACAATTTCTTTAAAAACACATCAACACTGTTTTATTCGATGTTTCCATCTATGACTTGTAATGTGCGTGCGTAAACTCTTTAGTAAAATATAGTTATATAATCAAACATAGAAGTCACTATTTGTATGTTTAGGATGTCGTTTCCTAAACTGATTAAACATTGTTAAGGTCGCTGGACATTTTAAACGAGGAAAATATAATAAAGTGTAGTTTCCGCAATTCGTGAAAGGAGATTAAAGTTGCTGCGGCGCGACCTGAGTTCACATGACATTTCGATAAATATAACTTGCTTTCCCTGATGGTATAGGTCAATAACGTTTGGTAATTATCTTAAATTGATAAAAACGTAATCGTCTTTAAGAGTCAATCCCTCTTAAAGACGATTACATTTTATCACTTTTTATATGTATGTTAATTAATAATCTTTGATTAGATTGCAGTAAAATCACAATTTTTATAATTAAGAAATGTTACAAAAATTATGTAAGTGAAGACGCTTCAAGGCCTTTAAAACGATATTGACAAACCGCGATGAATAGAAAAATAGATATAAATAGATACATAATAAAAGTTACGGGTTCAATATGCAAATCAGTGATGCCAAATGTTAATCAGATTTTAAAATAGAAAGTCATTATTAAAACCAGGGTCCCAGGATTTAATTTTTCCAGCGATTTCCTGATGTCATAACTCAGTGTCTTTTTACACCAAGATCAAGGTAAGTGCATGAGTTACACTCCCCAGAAAGTATGGTATTTTAAAAGGGCTTTTGGTTAGGGACACAACTAATTTAATTTACTAACCTGGAGCAAATTTAAGTCCGAACCAAACCGACATAGGCATGATCCCGTGGTGTATAACGTGAAGGTTAGACACGTGCTCGTTTTTCTTACGCAGCACGAAGAAAAGCGTGTCCCCAAATTCCGTAAACTTGCTGAAGTAATACCACCAACACGTGTTCGCCATCTGTCCAAAAGAAAAAAAGAAACAATAACACTTCTATTTTACTTTACAATCATTACACCACATAGTAGTAGATTTTCATAGAGTTTGATGGAAGGAATTATAAATTTATTGAAAATACCAGTCTCTGACAACTATAATCAATAATGACGATGTGTTACTGGTGAATAATAATACACACACACACATAATTTTCCAGTTTGAAAGAATCGGGAGCTATAACACGCTAATTGTTACGTCTACAACTTTATAGCTCATCTTTTGATAGGTTTTCTGTGTGTAATGGATATATATAAATAACATAAAGAAAGAAATAATGTTTTTAAATTAATACGTTTTTAGAAAATTTTATATTAATTTATTTAGTATGTGTTTACATGTTGCGTATTTTGGTTATACATAATTATTCACCAATTATCCTCTTACTGCTTGTACTTTCTGAAATCCGAGTAAATTCAATGACGGGTAAGTTTTATTCTTACATTTGTTTGTTTTTATATGTAATGAATAGAATTTATACTTGCGACTCAAAGATTTTATAGAATATCAGCAAGATCATTGACTGTTAAATGTTATAAATATACGCCACAGAATAAGTTAAAAAACTACAAAATAGACTCTCGCTATACCCAATAAACTCAGATTATAATAGCCGTATTTGTAGAAAACTTTAAAGCAAAAGAAGGTTGTTTATTTTCGGGCACAAAGTGTAGGTAGATAAAGTAACTAATCTGTGACAAACATACCCAGTAAACTTGGATATCGATGGTATTACCTTTATATGGTATAGATATTTTTGTTTTAAATTTCCCAATTATACGCCGAGGAACAGCGAAAAACTAATGGTTTTATTTTGTTATAAGTAATATGTTTTATTTATACGTATATTTCTACGGTATAATAGTTTTAATAGTCATTCGTTACCAAACAATCTTGGTACCCAAAACAGATATTACAAAGGCTAAGGTTAAAAATCTAAAATTGTGTAGACAAATAATTCATTTTGCGCAATGCATTGCACTGCATTTGACCATGTCATAGTAGCGTAATACCATCATTACAAGTCCTCTTAGGAAACAAATTGGAGATCAAGAGAGAATGAAAATATGTTTAGTGAAAAGAAGTAGATATAATTTCATATTGGAGCATGTTCATCTTTGTAGACGAGTTTTAGAGGCTAATATACTATATAAAAACTCGAGAAACGTATCAAACAGGACAAAAGTTGGAGAGGCCTATGTCTAGCAGTGGACTGCTATAAGTTGATGATAATATCTAATATATAAAATTCTAGTGTCGCGATGTTTATAGGTTAACTCCTCCGATTCGGTTTGACCGATTCTCATGAAATTTTGTGTGCACATCTGGTAGGTCTAAGAATCGGACAGCATCTATTTTTCATTCCAATGTTAAGGGTAGTCCACCCCAAAAATTTTTATTTATTTTTATAGCAAAGAAACGTTTGCCGGTCAGCTCGTAAAATATATTATTTACCATATTAAACGTAGTTAAATGTAAAGGAAGCAACGTATTTACATTCATGGAGTGTCAAGGACCAAAAGTAACGCTAATTACATAATACTGCATACTTTGTCCATTAATAGGTGTTATTTTACACATTTAAATGTTTCGACAAATATAGCTTCAGGGATTACTAATGAACAGTGTCCTTCTTACTTCTTTAGCACGTTCACAAAACGATTGTTGACACTGTATTATTACCTATACCATTTGGGTGGATTTGTGATGTATGTCTAATTAATTAGCTAGTTTTATGGCGGAAATGGCTTTTATTCGAATTGTTTTTTTTGAAACTATTTTTATTACTAGCCATATCATAATTACACTTCTTAAACCGAACCTTTTTCTTAAACTAGGTCGGGGTCGGCTTTGAGTGTACTACGATACAACTGAACTTCGATTTTTTATGCCGAGTGACACAAAGGCAATGCATACATATATATTTGTGGTTTCAAATAATACCGCAAATAATATATATTTGACCTTCGTTCGGGATCATGAGGTTTAAGTATGTATTTTATTATTTTTCATTCAAGTTTAATGCACGTTGACTTAACCTTCTGTGAAGTATCAAATGGATTTCTAAAGGAAAATGTTCTATTCTGAGTCTGTTAATTTATAAACTAGCGGGGTGAGCTATCTTTTCTATTACTATTCATTACGAGCGTGGACAATGCATCCCGTGATGTCAATATCATCCCAATAGCGTGTCAATAGAATGGCAGTGGTTTGTTGGTTAACATATAATAGCAGGATTGAGGCCCGACTCCATTAAGTTTGAGGTCGTGTAATCAAAGATCAGACAAGAAGGGTGGACAGAACCCTGCCAGAACTATTAAGTCATGGACAACCTGTGAGATCTCGGGTTCGATACCCGGGTCGGACCAAATGTTTGTATGATCTGCAAATATTTCTTTCGGAGTTTGGGTGTTATATGTGTGTATTTACAAAAAAATTTATATGTATTTATATCATTTGTCTACTACCCACACTAAAAGCTCTGCTTAGTTTGGGACTAGTTAACGTTGTGTTATGTTTCCGTAATATTTATTATTACTAATTAGCATAATAAGGATCTTATTTAAAAAAGGAATTATGAATATTAAAATATATTAAACATAAAATTTTGAAATTTCGAGAGAAAAACTTCTTGAATTCTTTAATTCTGAGTAAAAATACATAGTAAAAACTACGAATACATTTGGTAACGAGTATGGGATATAGGAAGCGAGTGATTGTAAATATTTTTTTAATTTAAAAACTTTCTCCAAAATACTTAATTAATTAACTTTAACTTTATCATGATTATAAATCTAATTTATTTTGTAATGTAAGTACCATTAAGTATTAAATTTCTATAGTGGAACTTCAAAAAAGTAGTTAGTATTTTTTTTCCGGGTGCCTAATGGAATAAGTTTCAGTAAAAATGATACTCATGCTGATAATTTGTCATTGTCATTTTTTAAATTAAGTATTTAATGTATAAGTATTTTGAAACTATTAGTGATCGTACTGGTTCAAAAAAAATTAGTAAAAAGTTTCAATAGTGTCTTAAAAAATGTGAGGTCCTTGGTCAAGTTCCATTTATATTTCTCCAAAGGCCGGTGTTAATGATCTTTAAAACGCAAACTCTTATTACTTAAGCTCGTTAAAGATGCTATGTTTTGATAAATTATTCAAGAAACAATCATCAAAAAACTTTTAAACGTCACGTTACGTTAGAGACTTTTTATTACTTTCTTTCGTTCGGGAACACTAATGCAATGGCCTCAATCGCCTCAAAAATACCTAGAACGTTCTCATTATTTTTGGGTACTTTCAATATTTTTATTACAAAAGTTTCCAGTAAGTAATCATTGCGGAGGGTACTCACAGTGTAATACACAAAATGAAGTTTTTAAAACCAAGGGATATATTCAGAACTCATAGGGTTGTATGTGTATGCAAACAGTGTTCAAAAACTAAGCTAAACTGACTCTTTGATGGCGAATCATTTTTTAATCTACGTATTAAAAAAGTTTTGCCATCAATAAGATTAATTTTGAGTTAAATTTGGATCTTTCTACTCCAGTCATACCTTTCCATAACATGATACACGAAACAAAATATTTTATTAAACAGGTCCTTTTGGTTACAAATGCATAAAACAAATTAAATGTACAAGATTGGTAAACTTTTAGTGCGGATACAAGTTTGGTACTGTAATTCATAAGTTACCCAAGTTCAGTTACAAATGCGAATGACCCACCTTCACCAGTGTGAAGGCCGGTAAATATTCTCGATAAAAATACTGCTGTGAACGTTGGTCGGACAGTACTATTTTACAATGTTGAATTTCATTAAACAGAAAACTATGGAACATTTTTGCATTGTCGTTTCATTTTTCGTCGTTTTAAAGTTGACTTCGTTGGCGTAGTGGTGGCGCATGCGCCTACTGTGCAAGAGGTCTCGGGTTCAATTCCCGGGTCGATACAAATGTTTGTATGATCGGCTAATCATATAACATCCGAGTTTGTGTATTTAAGATTTATATATTAACAAAAAAGTATATAAGTATTCTATCAGTCAATCTAGCTTTCATAGTACAAAGTTCTGCTTGCTGCAAAAGTCTTTATTTTGGATAACAAGGCTAAGCTGTTTCCCATAAATCAAATGTAATGGATATCTTTACCCTCATTGCCATTGGACTCCGCGAATAGTCGACTAACTGGCATGTGAAGTTGTAATGACCCCACCAGCCGCTCATCAGGTACTGTGAAATAAAAAAAAACATACATTTAATCAAATTAATTTCAGAAATTTGAATAGCAGGTCATTGGCATTTTCAGAATTACTCCACTTAAATGTAGGATATCAACGATTCGTGGTTAATCATGTTGGAGTCTAAATTTGAACCCATAATGATTGCGTGACAAGATTAGGTAGTAAGTTCATTGACCATACTGATTTATTTCAAATACATTTTAAATGAAATGGAAATTACTTTACTACAGCCGAATTGTATATATACATTCGTTAATCTTGTGGCAGGCAATAATG
The DNA here is from genome assembly GCA_003709505.1 of Hyphantria cunea. Taxonomy (NCBI): domain Eukaryota; kingdom Metazoa; phylum Arthropoda; class Insecta; order Lepidoptera; family Erebidae; genus Hyphantria; species Hyphantria cunea. The sequence continues at coordinate 610,609 of PKRV01000945.1, read as the reverse complement.
TTTATTCATGAATGTACTAATATTTCGCAATTAATTTAAATAATTGTTTACAGGTAAACCTAAGTTTCATAAGTGTTAATGTTATGTAAATTTTGTTTAAGTACAAGACATATTTTGCACCCAATTATCCATACTAATATTCTAAATTCGAAAGTAACTCTGTATGTCTACCTACGCTTTCACGGCTAAACCGCTGCACCGCTTGCAACATACTTCATCATGGAGATACTTCGATTCTTGAGGAAGAACATAGGCTAGAACCTACATAAACGCGGACGGAGCCGAGCGAGTAGTTTCAAACATCAAAATTAATATTTTGAATTTGGATTTTGAAACTAAATTGAGTATTCTGATGTCATTACAAAATAATAAACTATTTTAGATGTTTAGAACACCTAACCCAAAAGCCTAGATAATCGACCATATTGTGCAATTATTTTATGGTATGTAGTATTGAATCATTCACTATGGTCAGCCGGTATGTAGCATAGGGTATGTTGTGCAAGCATGGGCGTGAAAGAGCTTCATAATAAAATTAATATGAATATAACGAGTGTGTATTATAAATTCATGACATGCTCAGTATTTAACAACTGTCCTAGTATGTGTTTTATTGTTTGAGTAATATTACATTGCGAAAAAAACTGATTTATATATTGAACTTCTTTATTCTGTTACGTTCTCTACTTGCACTATGAAATGCTATGTACGTGTTGTAGCAACATCTTCCCTATGAATTGGATTTAAGCTACTTTACATTTGCCTTCCTTTTGAACTGAATTGAAAAGACTCAGAACTAAGTTTTATGTTAGAAAGATCTGTAAATATTGGCTTACCTCATAGAATATCCACGCGCTGAATAACGTTTGTGCGAGGTTATAGACGACTAGTACGTTTCGTAGCTCGAAGGGTTTGCGGTTAGCCATTAGTCGTGGGCCTAACTCTTTCGAGCAATACGCAAAGCATAAGCAAGCAGCTAGTGTAGGCCACGGCGAAGACGCCATAGGCCAGTCTTTGACACGAGGATCTAAAATAGGAGAAAAAAAATACATTGATTAAAAAACAAACGCATCTTCTATGACGGAGTGTTAAAACTTGGAGGTATATATGTTTGGATGTTAATATTTCTAAACAAATAGGTTTAACAATTTTTCTAGGAATTTTATACCGAATGAATTTTATTTTAAACATTGTTTAATCTTCAGAAATCAGTAAAGTGAGCGTCAGTTGTCCCACTAGCGGTGGAACTAAAAGAGACAGCATGAAAAGACTTTGACGACGATTTTTATACCAGGGGAATTGTATTAAATTATTGCTTTAATCCCATTTAAAAATATATATATCTCCAGCTGTATTGACGAAGGGGAAGTGGTGTGGCACGGGGTTAAACGTCAGTTACGTGCTTAAACCTCATTTAAAATTTGGCATATACATTTATTTTATGCATTATAGAGATGTGCCGATCAGCCGGCGACAGGTCGGTAAAACCGACTATTCAGCCAATATCGTAGTAGCCATTATTTGGCAAAGAGCGCTGACTATTCGGTTTATTATTTTATAGGTATTTCTCAATAATATGTATGTATATTTTTATTTTAATCTTACAAGCTTTGAAATGTAAAACAAAGCTATTTTCCCTTTGGTAATCACTTCCAAAAATTACTTGATGGTAAAAAAACATATACGACGTTTATTAAACAAAATATTTGCTTGTAGTGTTTGTTGTTTTTTCCTACCCATTACGAGAAATAATCATTGGCATCGGTTAAACATAACTGAATCAGCGCCGTGTTAAGGTCCTTTGCGACGGCGCGACCTCAGATTTTCTGGAAGTAAACACTGGCGTACCTCTGGGATCAGTCCTGTCGCCCACGCTGTTTCTTCTGCATATTAGTCCTTGGCAACATTGCTATGCAGATACCTTGTCGCTGAGCTCGGCCAGGTTTTGAGCCGCATTTCACAATGGGATGGTGAGGAATCTGGACGAGTTCAACGCTAAGAAAACACAGGTATGCGTGTGCTCCACGAAAAAGTCTCTGTGTCTTCCCCTCCCCAATTTTCAGAGCACCCAACTGGGTACGGATATTTGGCGGTATATAGTTAAAGGGAGTACATTGATAGAATCACTAATAAAACTTGACGTACTAAACAGTGTGTTACGGTTTTTCGCGTCCCAGCATTTTTGTCTTCTTTGTAAGACCCAGATTCGCTCGTGCGTGGAGTACTCATTTTTGGATCTGCGCAGTATTTGCTTGACGCTCTCGATCGGTTGCAGCGGCGAGCAGTCCGTATTACTAACAGTCCCAATGCCACCGATACCCTTGAGCCTCTGCAGTTGCGGAGAAATATCGTCTCTACGGCACTCCTCAACCACCTTTACCATAGCGAGTGTTCTGAAAAGGTCTTCTAACTGATCTCATCCTCTACAGGACAACATGTGCTGGCCTCGGAAGTCACCACCTCAGAGTCGTAGAAATACGCTGTTAAAGTAAGCGGTTTGGTCCTTCCTTCATCCAGTCAGCTAGTCGGCTAAATTTATAATCGACACATATCGATCTAATATCTTTTCAAGTTTATATTACTGGAGTTTTATACTTTTAAGAGAACAAAGAAATTATCAGCTTTCATTTTGACGGAGGTAACACCGTCAGTCAGCGAGACAAACATGTTGCGCGCTCAATGCATTCAAGCGTTGCTGTCTCTTTGGAAAAGAAACTGACGATCTTTACACCCACAAACAATCAGTTGTCGACGATTTTTTGTTTTTTTTTTAAAACATTGAAATTATCTTATACCTTAAATTCAATAAGTATAATATTAATTTCATATAAAAATAACCACAATATGATTACTAATTTTGTGTCGGTTTCAAATTGCACTCAGTGATTAGAAATAATCACGGGCGGCTTAAAAATATTACGTATCCACAATGTTGTCTTGCCAGTCCTCAACCCGCACTCGGCCAGGGTGGGGACGTATGACTTTAATCCTCTCCTGAAACCCATAATGTCCCACTGCTAGACTCGAGTCTCCTACTCGAGTCTAGCAGTGGGACATTATGGGTTTTTGATATAAATATAGCCTATACATCAGAATAACACATTGGCTACTATTTATCTCGATGACTGACATACATGCGGACGTAGCCGTTACTAAAGTAAGTCAACTGTGGAGGAACGGGCCACATATTCCTCTAACACAAAGGGAGGATCCTCCGACCAGGCGAGGTGATCATGCCTGGCGGGCCACTGCCCAACGGTTGATGTTGGGAAGTTGTATATGTATTAATCGGCGCGAGAAATTCTATTGCGCGATTTAGGATTGGTAGTTTCTTAGTTTTCTTCGTTGCTCCGTAGTTTATGTTTCTTCGGTAGATGGCGCTGTTATATATTTTATGTTGTTGCCGTGTATGTGGAAGTCGCCACATCCCTCCCCTCCAAGACCGAAGGTTGATATCTGGATGAGTCAGCTGTCTGTGCTCTGTTGCGGAGCTTGCCAGTGCCAGGATTAAATAGTTCCAGTGAGTCAGAACTGAATGCCGCAAGTTCCAGTGAGTCGGAACTAAATGCCGCTAGTCCCAGTAAGTCGGGGCTGAAGTCCGCTGATCCCAGTGAGACGGGATCGCATGCGGTGCACGTGCTACGGTGAGGTCCCCAGTGAGTCGGGGTGATTGCTGCTTAGTGGCTGGTTGCTGCCAAGACGCTGTTGAGGCCGTAGGGGTAAACCAGGCTGGAGCGGTCGCTTCCTGCATGTGGTGTATCCCTGTTGAGGCCGAGGTAGCTAGCTGGCTGAGACTTCCTGTGTGAGTAAACGTGATGCTGGCACTGCTACTCTGCTTCAATGAAGGCTGCTTCCAATTACGTCGGGGTCACCACCATGGAGGAACGGGTCCCATATTCCTCCAGGCGAGGAGAACATCATGCCTGGCGGGCCACTGCCCAACGGTTGATGTTAGGAAGTTGTATATGTGTTAATCAGCGCGAGAAATTCTATGGCGCGATTTTGGATTGGTAGTTTCTTAGTTTTCTTCGTTGCTTCGTAGTTCGATGTTTCTTCGGTAGATAGAGCTGTTATATATATCTTATGTTGTTGCCGTGTATGTAGAAGTCGCCACATCAACAATAAACTTTTTACCTTTATATAATACTACGAAGAAGATTATTAGTTACTCCCCCCCGTCTAATACGTCGCTCCGGAAATCCCCTGAATACTTAATTCCAAGAAAATCATCGGAGCCTTTGCAGACATCCAGATTATGTGTAAAAACGATCAATTCTTGTATATATATATACAAGAATTGATCTTTTAAACGTATTAGTTAGATACATGTCATATATTTATACATTACGTATAACGTGACTAGAACCGAGTATAGTATATACAGTGTGTATCTATACAATAAAATTGTATTCTTTTAGTAAATATTACATCACACATTGGAAATATTGTTTAACATTTGCGTTCATCGCCGAGAGAACATTATGCAGGTACATTTAATTGTGAAACAACGGTGATTGGCAAATAGAGCAGGGACATTACCTTTAATATCAATAAAGATTTATTGAAAAACAGATTTACGTTTGAAAATGTTTATTTTACTTATACAAACACTCGGCAATTTTCCTTGAATAATATGTTGGAATTAGCAAACGTATGTTTTTATATCCTATTGTCATGATTGAATTTAACTTTAAAATAAGATTTAATTTAAAATAAATTTTATCAACAATCATTTTAGTTACTTTTAAAAATAGTATTGGTGCTATTTCAATTGGGTAGGTTTAAATAATTTATAAAAGATATATGGATCAACAAAAAAATATTAGAAAAGACTGAGCAGAAATGTATTGAACTTTTGCACCGCCTTGGATATCATGTCAGGGATTGTTTTTGTATTTATTTGGCTGGTAATATCATCGACAATAACATTTTAAGTTTCAAGACTTTAAGAAGTTAGTGCTAAATAGTTATTTCAGTTTGTAGTTCACAATGTATATTTGCTGGCTATATCTAATCTAAAAAGAAATAATAATCGACAAAGAACCAGGGTCATCGACGTAGCCCACAGGATTAGCAAGCTGAAGTGGCAGTGGGCTGGCCACATTTGCCGAAGAACCGATAACCGTTGGGGTAAACGAGTTCTTGAGTGGAGACCGCGTCTCGGCAAACGTAGTGTAGGACGTCCACAAGCCAGGTGGAGCGATGATTTGCGCGGGACGGCTGGCAGGAGCTGGATGCGAGAAGCCATAGATCGAACTAAGTGGCGTGAAATTGGAGAGGCCTATGTCCAGCAGTGGACTGCGATAGGCTGATGATGATGATGATGATGATATCTAATCTGGCTGCTGACGATGATGACGACGATGATATAGGGTTGAGGACAAACGTGATAGCTGGCTATCATAAACGACTTATTTTTATTGTCAGCAAGATAATGTAGTACCATATTTATTAGATAAAAACCGTTTACGATTTTCTTGATCCGTTAATAAATACTAAATATGCCTGGCGAAAATTTTAAGCTCTTTCATAAATATTGATTAAAATATTTTATTGTTATTCATGTTATCAAATATTTTGTAATAATATTTTTGGACATCTGGCATATAACGCCATCAAGTATCCACCTAAGCAGATTTTAAGTACGGCAAGTTTAGAAAACGTAGAAATGCGTTTTTTTTCTGATTGTAAGAACTTTGTGAGAAGAATTTTATTTTATAAAAATATATTAATTTCTAAAATTTATACCGTTAAAGTAATACGGTATAAATCTAAAAATCATCAATAATGTATTGCTAGTGGTACAAAATATATCCTTTCCTTTGGATTAGTAGTTTAAAATAGATATTCTGGTCAAATAGTTGGACCAAATTCACCATCTGGTCCGTTCAAAATAATAATAAAACCGACTCGTGAATGATAAGCTAAATAAAATTGGTTTTTAATTAAGAACCTTTTTCTTTTCCAAAGCAGGTAAATATTTAAAGAGAATGGAAGATCCTGTACCGCTAGTATTATGTTATGAATGATGATGAGAACAATGACAACTCATTTGTGATCCATGTATTTAATTATTATCTGAAAACCAAATTAACTTTTTAACGCAATGTTATAAAATCTGGGAATTTAAAATGTTATTGCCGGTGAGATTAGCAGCCAACTAAATGCAAAAACAATTCCTACCATGAGATACGCCAGGCGGTACAAGTCCCATACAAAATTGCCATTGTCCTTTCTGTTGAAATGGCAATCAAACCTTCAGTTTTTACTAATTTTATACAACTGAACAATCACGACCTTGACTTTAGACTGAAAATGTATTCTTAACACATGTATAATATGGGTATACCATTTTGAATAGTCGAGTATGTAGAAATATCCGAAGAATCTTGTTGTTATATTAAATATCACAAATTTAAACATAACTTAACAACAGCAAAAAAATCGAATTTCAAACAAATATTAATTGTTTCATTTATATACTATTATGAAAGATAAAGACGCTTGGTGAATAAAGACTTCAAGTATCGTAATATTTTTAAAAAAGAAGTATGAACGTATGACAGGTTCAGCCTTACACGTCCACTGCCCTACACGTCCACTGCCCAACACTAAATTACTTCCAAGAATATAAAATACTAATACATACAATATTAAAAACTAGTAACATCTATCTTTAGTAGTTCTATCTATCTATCTATGTTACTTGTTTCTTACACGATGTTACAGTATACGCATATAAAAATGTTGTACCGAATGAGCAACTTTTGAAAAGAAATAATTCTAAGATTTTTATGTATTGTTCGTGTCGTTTTATTACTTATTTCATTCATGCAAAAAAATTAAACCAAAAGATATATTTGCCACGGCTTAGCTTGCCACAAGGGTACAAGAAGTTTCTTATAATATAATGTATCCTAAATTAGTAAATGTATCTTCTTTAACAATTCTTGCTTGGTTGTGCGATGTTGAGCAATTTAAGCTAATAATATAGGGAAAAATAATAATCTCTTTATTTTATCAGTTACTTTTGAATGTATTTATTCTTTGTGTATGTAGCTCGGTAACCGAGAACGGTAGGTCGAGGCCGCTAAGATAGTTGACAAACTTCTGCCGAAGAAGGCAACGTTAAAATTACGGTAGATTGCGGCTACATTTGAGTGTGAATCGTTCCGCGGTTCTTATGTAACGTATTGAGCAAACTCATAGACTTATCTAAATGCAACAGTCTTGTCATGTCTTATGCCTGCCGTAAGAAATATGATTATACAAATTTCAATACACTTTAGCATATAGTATTGGAATTGTTCAAAATAGTAATAAAACGCATATTAAAGTAACCTAAAAATTAATTATAATATTTGCTATTTGACGAAACATGCAGATACTCCTAATTATTTCCTAGTATTAGGTATCTGTATCTGCCATCAGTCCACTGCCTATGGTCCAGCAGTGGATTGTGATATGTTAATGAAGGTTTCTTTTTTAAATTTATTTTAATTTAAATTACACATGTTACAGTCTCAAGTCTGCCAAACTGTAGTACAGTTTGTCGGCAGAAATTCTCTCAAATATACATTACATAGTTTTAAATCACTTCATCAAGAATATTAGTTGACTATGTTAGTATATATGTAGTTGTCAATGGCCTATAAAAAGGAAAGAAAAAGAGAATGTTTCCTATCAGTTAGGGACATTGCGAAAGGTATTATTTATGAAGTTCATTTTTAAAGTGCTTTTTCGAATGTACTAGTTTCATTAGCTCTGAGGGTAACTTATTCAACAAAAATGGTACCACATATTTACTTGTTCGTTTACCAAAGTAGTTGGTGATTTTCGGGACGACAAGATTCTGCTTTTTGGCTAGACGGGTTGGGTACACGTGTTCTCGTTGAATTTTATGCTCTTGGTGATAGCAGGTTCGGTGATTATAGAAGATTTTGTATTCAAGTATTCAAAAATTAACCAACTCCCAATATTAGTATTACTTATTACTACTGTTCTAGAGTCAACAAGATATTATTGTGTCAATATAGTGACACAAATAAAATGTCTACTTCAGACTATAGGCAGTTGATGGAACTTGTTAAAATACGTTCTAGAATGAAACTCACTTATTCTTTTTTAATTCACTTCAATCCTGACTGGTCTCACCCCATGGCATTTTCAAAGGTTAAAATATATATTTATAATGTTCAAGGTTAAACGGAATGACGTATTAAAAGATCTTTACTCCAATCCTATACTTTGCAATTTCAGCTTGCACATAATACAAAACAATACTGCCACCTAAGTATGTATTTGTAAACATAATTGTCGTTATTAATATGAACATGAAAATGAATGCCAAGATAGACAACTAAAATCGTAAAGTTGTAATTGTTTAAAACAACAGATCTAGAAGTACAAGTTCCGTCTGGTGTACGTGTACTTAAAGTCTATATAAACAAGTTTTGCCACAATTGCGTGTTTATTTACACTATTTAATATATTTTTTTATAAGACAACTCCAGCATTAAGAATATACATTCCTGTGTCATGGGGATCTTTACAAACATACACGAAACGGACACAAAGTACACCCAGACTTTGAACAACAATTTGTGGATCACACAAAGTGTTGTCCCATGTAGGATTTGAACCCATAACACTTGGCGCAGTAGGAAGCGGTGAACTGAAACTGAAACCTGCTAAACTGAAAAAAAACTGAAACTGAAACCTCTAGGCCAACCGTGTAGTCAAGGTGCGATTTAAAGATTGTAAGATTCTTACAGATGACAAGACCGATTTGTTCAGTAGAAATCATAAAAAAAACATAAAATAAAAAAAGCCAAACATAAAATAAGTAGAAGTAAAAGCCGATAGTAGAGACCACTGTTCACTTTTAAGTACTATTAACTAAATATGCTTTATCATCTTACTATTTCTCAATATTAGTCAACTAGTCAATTTTTGTAAGTTCATGCAATTGGCAACGTCATATCGTGGGTTGCTCTGTTTCTCGTGATTTAAGACACTCCTACATTGGGGCATAATAATAACCCTGTCGACCATAACACGGGGTTAGTGATCAGTTTTATGTTTTCTGGATTTGTTGGATATATATAAACAATGAATAACGCGTAAATTCAACCAATCAGTAGTATGATACAAGTAACACTTTGTCAGTACTTGCATAATTCATCTCTGGCGTTACCGACAGATGTATTACAAATGGAATAAGAAATATGAAAACAAATAAATACTTACCACTTTTGTTATTCATGAGATCGCTGTACCAATCATAAATAGTTGCCATCTTTGGAAAGGTCCTCTATCGACTAATTCAAATCTGTAACAAAGAAATAAATAAATAAATAAGAATGTGCATAACTGATTTTAAGTTCAAATATTTCACGTTTATCGATATATATTATATAAATATTCATACTAATATTATAAATTCGAAAGTAACTCTGTCAGTCTGTCTGTCACGCTTTCACGACTAAGCCTTTACACAGATTTTAATGTAAATTGGCAAGTAGATACTTTGATTCTTGAGGACATGGGCTTCTTGTTGTTCCATATGTTCAATTAAATTAAAAAAATATATTGTCGAAGTACGCTGCACATAATTATGTTCATCCCATCCATGATGAATGAAGGGTACTTTAGAACCTGCTAAATTAAAGACAGTAATACACTTTTAATAGTAGGACATCCGATTGTGTCTCATCAATTATTATTTGAAAAAAAAATAACAGAAATACAATCCTGCATTCATTTGTATCAAGCAAGACTGGTGAAGGTGTCAAGGCAAACATTTAGTAAGAGACCGGCGAACGAGATTTTTATTCTTTACCTCCTCAATCTTGCTTATTAGCCATTGATATTATTTGCTTTTTGTTTGCCTGTGTACATACATCTTCCTTGTATTTAGTCGTAATAAAGCTGATTCTAAAACATGTGTAACATCGTAAGAAAATGGCCTGATAATAACAATTTGCATTTAAATATTTATAAAACTAATTACGAGTAGTTTAGTGAATACAGCAGGCGGTACGTCGGAAAATACATAGAAAAACAAAAAAATACCCTTCATTTGGCATTGCCGTAGTAGGGTAAAGAGAGGTAAAACTATGAGAAATAAAACTATCTCTGTAAATGTAGGAAATGCAATGTAATCGTTAAATATTGTATTCAGTGTTCTTTTCTGAAGTGTACTTTGATACATTTTGTGAAACAAGCGGATTGAAGATCTCTCCATAAAACTAGGTGCACTGATAGTTGGATGAATTTTCAAAAATAATTATTATTATTTAATTTTAAAATTGCAGTCATAACTAAATTATAATTCTACTTGGAGAGGGAGTAATAATTATTTATTTGTAATTGTAATTTAAGCAACAATGAAGTTTAATATGTTCCTATTCCAGGTAATTATTTTATAATATTATTTGTTGTTCATGCAGGTTTCGTAGAATTAAGAAAAAATATGTTTTTCGAAAGTGGTTCTTCATATATCATAATTTGTTCTTGTTCCTATTTAGCAGTAAAGATTTATTATGAATTTGAGCGCTACTTCAACATATACTTCGAATATCTAACATACAACCTGAGAGTAGGTTGGTTGGCTGCTGTATCACGAGTGGCGATTCTCTCACTCAAGTGAAATCAAATCGAGATTAATGTTTATTTTGCAAAAATTCGCATACTTACTTCCGGGTATACTTACCCAAAAACGTTCTACACAAAACTGAAAATTACGATTATATGATGAATAATCATTGATGTGTAATATCGCCTGAGAGTAACTATGATGTGACTTAACAAACATATAAGATTAACAAGTACACAATATGTCTTTGTACAATAACAGGAAAATCGATAGCGTATAAGTGACTAATACTAACTCAAAAAGATACTGACTAGGTATGTAGATAAACATACTGATTTGGCTTTTATCGTGATTTACCAATATCATAAATTTAAATAGCCAGCAATTCGATGAAAATTAGGTGATAATAGTGAAGTATGAGCACTAAAACAATTTTCAGAATTCACATTTCAAAATACTGATCAAGAATAGTTTTCCTTATTACATTGCTTCATTATTAGTGGAAGAATATATGATGGAATATAAAAGAAAATTGACAATTCCAATGAAAACTGGACCTTCTTAAAACTTAAGAATACTCACTCGGCGGGCGGTGACTCAGTCGTTTAACAACCTTCGGCACAAATTTCCGACATGAAAAATCGTATTTGGTTTTCTCTGAAGGAAAAAATTCGTAACGAAGTAATCTATCAGAGGACCGAAGTGACCGATATAGCTCTGAAAGTTGGTAGGATGAAGTGGCAATGGGCTGGTCACATATGTCGCAGAACAGACAACCGGTTGAGTAAGCGTGTTTTAGAGTGGAGACCGCGTCTTGGCAAACGTAGTGTGGGACGCCCTTTGATCAGATGGCGGGATGACTAACGTAAGAGGGCTGGCAGCGACTGGATGCAGAAAGCAACAGACCGGGCTCTGTGGTGTTCTTCGGGACAGGCCTATGTCTAGCAGTGGACTGCAACGGCCTGATGATGATTTGGTTTTCTATCAGTAAATCCCACAGTAAACAAAATATGTTTCTAAGTTCGTTACAGTTCGAGTGAGCAATGCTCCAAGCGGTCATAGATTAACTTGGCAGCTTGCCATTATGCCTCTCATATAAGCTCGTCTAACAAACTTAATTATTATAATAATTTTATTTTGAAAAAAGTAGATACTATGAAAACATTATAAGTTACACTATGAATAATGAAAAGCATGTACCCAGGCATTCAGTAAAGTGACATGCCGACACATGAGATACTTATAGTAGCAACTGTCATATTTGTTATCTTAGCCAGTGCAGTATAATATTTATAAATAAACATCCATTAAATGAGTTAACAACATATATTTATTAGGTTTTGGTTAGACTCAGCAAGTTTACTGGCCATTCACGGCTCATGGCCGATCGCAAGCAAAATGGCACGTAACATTATTTCTTAATCTCACGTTGAAGTATTTAATTTATATTTTATTATTTAACTACTGTCACGTTCTCTAAAGTATTTAATATGGTTAATTGAAGTTCATTTGCCGATTATTGTTCTTTATGTGATGATTCAAAGCTGTAATTGAGTACGACGAGCAGGGCGGTTATGTGCCCTATTAAAGCAAACAATCAAGGGAAATTAGATGCAAGAGACGTCGATAACATCGCACGGTGTGCCTTGTAATTATGGGTCAGTACAAATGGCAAGGTTTAGTTCCAATGATGGTTATAATAAATTATGACCGTGAAACTTATAAATCATTTTATATAGGCACACTGGCAGTGACAGCTAGCCGGTAGTATCTGAAAAGAACGAGATGACACGATATTGAGTGAGTTGCAAGCGGTTGTTGCACAACCACCTATTGTAGAAGACCTTGACCTGCTCTTCACGGCAAAATTCACTTACACTCACTTACACTTGATCCCAATTACCTATTAATATGTTTATAAGTCTTATTTAACTTGAATTTTATACCATACGCTTTACGAAATATCACCATAATATTCCCGACCTGCTACCGAGTTCCCGAATTAATGATTGGGTAAATTAACAGAATAATTTCGTTTGGAACTTCGTTCCGTTGTTTTGTATACTAAAATTACACTGTTAGGATGAGGTCAATTGAAATTTTTCATTATAAATGATGAAGCTAGTTTAAGTTCAATCACACATGTACATTCAAATAAGAAAAACCCAATGTCAGGTGGGTTCAGAAACAGAGCAGGTTTCTTAATGTTTTACGCAATAAAAATATCAAACAAATACTTTCATAAATATATTTACGAAATCATCTTTGCGTCATATGCGTTCAGGTTTATCTATGTCTGATATTTATTAATAGAATAACGTCTAAGGTTAGTATGTTCTTTTTAACTTTTATACTGTATATTTTAACTGGATTGGTATGGTCCATTGGTAAACATACATTTTCAAAATTATATATTATATTTTGTTTGTTTTTTTTACACTTTTTTACCTGCTAAGCCTACCTAATATGTAAAGAGGGTAATTAGTATTTTGTAGATAATTCCATTTAGACGAAACACAAGGAGGCTGTTCACGTTTTCGTCTCGAATGTTCTACGAAGCCGTCACAACTTTCACCGGGCCTCGGTCCGTAGTCCGCAAGTTTTACGTAAGGGTGTTGCGCCAGACGTCCGCGCCCGCGCCCTGCGGTACCACTGACCCACTGACAGACTCGTACGCAGATCACCCCACTATTCTACACCTCACCTATCCCGCAGACGTTTAACATTGCGTTATGTTTATATATGCTTAGGTATCACGCACCAAGTTTTACGTGAAATAAATTAAAATTGTGAAAATATTTAAACGATTTAAATCATAATTGTGCAAGTTTTACATGCATTGCAATATTGCATGTGGTGTATGCCAAGTTTAAGAATTGATGTTCCACATCGATGCACAATGTCGAAAAAAGTAGTGGGTACGAATTAAATCACAGCAATGGTTCATGTTCTCGAAAAATAGTTAAGCGTAAAAACATAGTTAGCAGTAGTAATATGATAATTACTGGATAATGTAAAAGTCAATGTCGTTAACCTTGTAGTTGCAAGTTTTTTAAAATACTTGACAATAATATGTTGAAGTGACAAGAATTAAGAAAAAATTACAACTGTATACCTTACTAGCTGCCACGGTTAACGTTATTTTGCCATTAAAAATAGGGATAGGTCACCCTTATCATTTAGGCCGATTCTCAGACCTACCAGATATGCACACAAAATTTCATAAAAATCGGTCCAGTCGTTTCGGAGGAGTTTGGTAATAAACACCGCGACACAAGAATTTTAAATACCAATTTTTTTCAAACTGTAATATTTATCAAAATAATTGGGACTTTTTACAGGTTACATGTTCCTACAATGTCGCTGCCGGTTGTCACGCACATCTAAATAATTAACGGCTTCATGTTATTTGACAAGTACGATCCAACTGACTTTTTTTTTGTAATCTGAGTATTAGATGATCCGTTTGACGTAAAACGTAATCGTATTTACAGTTTAAAACAAACAACAACTCATAATGTCCCACTGCTGGGCTCGGGTCTCCTCTCAGGAGAGGGTTAAGGCCATACGTCCCCACGCTGGCCAAGTGCGGGTTGGGGACTGGCAAGAATACGTTGTGGCTACGTAAATCTTGCCGTTGGATGTTTTTAAGCCGCCCGAAGGCCTCCAATTTAGCTTCACGACTATTATCGTATGATAAGAACCGGGACCGACTGCTTAACGTGACCTCCGAATCACGGAGACGCTCATGGTAACATGCCACCAGCGGTCACCCATCTAGGTACTGACCGCGCCATCGTTGCTTACCCTCGATGATTGTTTCTAATCACCGAGTGCAACTGGGCTATAAGCGCCTCAGTTTAAACAGTTTAAACAATATGTATTCTGTTATGGTGTTTATTGAGCAATTAGGATAAACAATGCAATTTGAAGCTGGTGGAAATGTAATCACTGTGTTTACCAGGAATCAACATTCTATAAACTTGTGTTTGATGTAAATATTGTGAAAAAAAAATTTTTAAGACATTATCGTGGTGGAGGAAAGCGAGAAAGCGATCGATTTACTTCAAATCCTTTGGATATTGTGTCCATTTATTACTCCAAGTCAGAAAAAATCTCATAACAATTCTGTATACTTTAAGTTAAAAATAATATTATGAAATACGAAATTGGTTAGTTCAGAAATGAATGTTTCAGGTAGGTTAAGAAATTATCTACTTAGTGTTCATGTTTACCATTCCTCCGGGTAACAATAAAATAAAAATACGTTCATCACCCCTTTGCAGTCCAGTGTAGGGCTTAAGGCTCCCAAGGCTCACAAAGGGCCCGGCCTGCTGCTTAAAATAAATACCGTACCTAGTAGTGTTCATATTGTTCATGAATATAATCTTACTTAAACTAGTATTTGACTAAATATAAGCATGTAGTCGATATCACACTAGGCTTACTAGGCGAAAGTTTGTGACTATGCATTTATATGCAGGTTCCTTCTTCACCGCTGGACCAATATTGATAAAATATTGATAGCTGACACCTTTGTTTGAAATATAGGCTATTTTTATTCCGTTAAAGGTGTTGTGTTTACGTGAAATACGCAAGGAATTAAAACATGTGATTTGATAAACCGCGGTTCCCGCTAGTGGCTAGCGACGACTAAAAAAAAACTAAAGCGTAAATAGGTAGACGATCAGTTTTTTTTACATTATATGTAAATTTTAACAATATAGTTACAATCTTGAGCACACAAGTACACAAGCTTGAGCTTTTACTTTAAATATTTTTTATAACAACACTGAAATACAGTTTAAGTTGTTTACCTTGATATTGTAATCTTATTTGTTGAAATCAATAAATAATCTGAATTTATTTTGCAATTATCGATGCTTCCTTGAAATATTCTTAATATAATATTTTAGTATAAATTACTTCAGATGTTTAAAAATTGTTATAATTGGATCTCTCTTTGTATTGATAATATTTATTACTAGAGTTATAATTAGATTAATATAAGTTTTACAAAAACACGAATCCACCCAAGCTTATAAAAAATTGAGCTAAGTTACGATTACTTTTTAACTGACTTCAGAAAAGGAAGAGGTTCTCAATTCGATTTTTTTTGTTTGTTGCCTTAGAACTTTCGACTGGGTGAACCGATTTTGATTATTCTTTTTTTTACTTGAAAGCTGGTGCTTCTCGCGTGGTCCCATTTCAAGTATCGGTAAGCTAACGACTTTATGTTCCTTTGATTAATAGTGTTAATGGTATAAATAGGATATTATGCCAAACTCTACCTTAAGTAGAGGCCTATGACCAGCAGTAGCCTATTGATGGCTATTTTGTTGATGTGATGTAACGGGTTCACTATCATATCTCTGTCATAGGACAGGCCTTTCTATGGACAGGAGATGTTGGCCTACTACGTTGGCCAGGTGGATTGGTATAGTCAAATTACCCGCCTCTTTCCAGTGTCTTGGTAGTTTGCTATTTTAGTCAGCTGTTAAAATGTTCAAGGAATAAAGTGTTCATTAAATATGAAAAAAAATTAATTCTTTCGAAGTCAATATCCTGCGTATAAATTATTCCATGAGAAATGATAACATGAGGAAAAGTGCTTTCAAAGAGAAATTTTATAAAACTTTTAAATAAAAAATGTACAACCATGTAGTGTGTGTATTTATTTATTTAAATCCACTTGAAATGGTATTAGTGTACACAGAAAAATCCAAATTAACTCTCTTGGATTGAATTTATTAAATATATTTATTTTCAGACAATAATGTCCATTTTGTTAGTAAAAAATTGTATTCTTAGTCTATGATCCCATTGGAAAGTGTGTTTATAAAACCTTTTAAGTAAATCCCGTAGAGGGCCAAAACCGAAGAATATTACTAGACCCAAAGGGATTGAACTGGGCAAAAATAAATCCCCAGGGGATTTGAGCAGGGCATCCTAGCGACCGGGCCTTTTGGAGTTTAAACATAGCTTAAATAAGTCGCAGATCATTTGAACGACAAGGAAAAATATATAAAAATGTAACGCGCCTATGGCAACACGTATTGTTAACTTTTACTATTGGCAATTAATACCGGATACCATATCTATGGACCGAGAATGACAAAGTGTTGGCAAAATCTTGCAAATAAATATACACATCAAAGATTTTAACTTTTGTGTGTGTCCACATACCTACTGTTACCTACCTACATTTAGCCTACTGTCGATGGCATAGCTTGCGTGTAGAGGCGTTCCATGTTTATTTTATCTTTTGTAAACAGAATTTTTTGACTTAAAAAAATACGACAAAACGCAATTATCGCACAACAAATTTATTGGAAGAAAAAGCAATTATTGCGTTATTCATTCCATATTATGTCATATTTCGTTATAACATACTAATAAACTGGTAAATTATTTACACAATTTAGTTTATGTATAACTCCTACTTATACATAAACTGAATTGTGTAAATAAATTAACTTTTAACTTAATTGCATATTTACTCAAGTATTACTTATTTATTATTGTTTAATTAAAATAATTTAAAATATGTAGTAAAATGTCCATCAGGCTAAATCAGAGATATTTGTAAATAACGTATTTATGACAAATTTAGAGGGGCTGTCCTCGACGATCCGATACATTTCTAGAACACTTCTTATTGTAATGGTTAATTTTATCAAAGTATTAAAATAATTAATTTAACTAGTTGTCAACTCCAACGTTGGTTATCTCCTGTCTGGTAAAAAAATATACCCTATCCTATCTGAATAGATATTATTAAAGAGTAAAGTTTCTATAACGAAAAGCAAATTTTGAAACTTTGTTGAAAAACCAAACATGAAACATTTTGTTGAAATATTTAACACTGCCATTATTAAAGATAATCCTAGCCTATGTATGACAGCAAAAAATAAATTTAGTAAAAACTATTTCGTTTCTATTGACTTTTTTTTTTCATATATAACTGGCAAAACGACTTTACTCTGCCTGATAGAAAGCATCTATGGTGGCTACCATCTTTATTGCGAATGTGGACAATGCAGAATGGCGACCCACACTATAGCAGGTGAAATGTCCTGTCACGCCCCACTTAAAGGACGCGGGATCATAATGGGATGGAAACAAGCGCGCTTGTTAATAACTTCAATAGAAGGTTAGTTTGGGCATCATTTTCAATGTAATCAATGTCAATAATTGGACTGCGCAAACCTTAGATTTGACACTTCTATCAGAACAACTGGCTACTCGAAAAAGTTAATTCAGAACGATTGGATGCAGAAAGTTAACGATGGAGGTTAAGAAAGGTCAATGTCCAATATTCATTGCAATAGACTGATTGTATTCTTAGTTTAGTGACATTAATTTGTCAGAATTAATAAATAATAATTTGTCAGACTTTGACTGCCTCGTTGGCGCAGTGGTAGCGTATACGACTGCTGTTGCATGAGGTCTCGGGTTCGATTACCGGGTCAGACCAAATGTTTGTATGATCTGGAAATATTTGTTTGAGTTTGGGTGTTTTCTAAGTATAATATGTATGTATTTACCACAACAAAAGTATATATGTATTCATATCAGTTGTCTTATACCAATAATACAAGCTCTGTTTAGTTTAGGACAAGACGACTGTGTAAGATGTCCGAAATATTTATTATTATTTCTCAGTTATGCAGGATTCAAATGAATTTTCTTAACTAAGTTAGTTACTGAAAGTGCTGAACAGCGATTATTGTTATAAAGCAAAACTAAGAACAATTTAAATTCATTAAAAGACAAGGATATGAGTATAATGTAGCGTGCTGTGGGTAAAGCATATTCGTGAAGCGATGTGGAATATTGTGGAACGCGACAATTGTAGGCGACGGTGACACGAACGCGGCGTTGCGTAAAGTCATCGATATGCAGCGATGATCAATTTGATAGGAACCTCGTGAAATCTTTGTTAGTATCTAGCTTATGTAATCTGTGATGGAACAATAACAGACCGGGCTTAAGTATTGATGGGACTTGAATTCTAAATTATTTTGATACCGAATTCTGTCGTAATCATATTTTTATATCACAAACATTTTGCAAATTTTAAGTTTCTTTTGAAAATATATAGGCGCTAAACTTGTAATATGCTTATGAACGTTAAACCATGAACCGTTTATGAATATTTTATGCTAACTTAAATTGAGGAAATAAACATTAATTGCTCAGGTCAGGTCATGTGCAATAGGATAGCTAGATGAATGCTATATAAAAATTTAAATAAACTTACAAGAACGATTATAATAATATGCACTACAGTTTATTATTTTATTTTTATAGAGTGCTAAGTATTTTTCTTGACGTTGTCCTTGTTCGTATGTCATTTTTTGTACTTAAGTGACAAAATAATCAAAATAAGAGTAGTTTATTAAAACAAATGACTGTTACAAATCTACTTAATATAAAACAGATATTTTTTTTACATAAGTCTTAAATATTCAGCATACAAATCACATACATAATCAAAAGCCATAGCTGTATCTGTCAAAAGACTGGCCAGGATGCTGTTACATCTTTCAACATCTATCAACTTATGACTAAACAAGCGATCTCTAAGTTGTTGGTTTCTTGTACATTCCGTCAAAACATGTCCTACATCCAAAAATTATGATTTGTCAAAATTAAGTTGACATGCACAAATACATTATTTTTTACGATTGACTTATTTAATTCAAAATCATAAATTATTGATAACTACTTACGTGTACGGATGTTCGTTAAAACGGGTGTAACAACGAAAGGACGATACAGTCCTTTCTATAGGAGCGTGCCTCTCTTAAGAACACCTTGTGAATACAAAATAAAAAACAAGCAGGTCGACTTTCGCGTTGTTGATGTATGGTACACGCGCAGGTGTTGGCGTCCACCAGCGCGGCGAACAGTGACTGACATAGCGCGCGCGCGCCGCCGATCTACCAGCGAGCACCGTCTTTGCAACCCGCCTACGTCACATACCGCGTCATTGCAAACGTCAGTGTACACCGGTAGAGACCACAGTTGACCCTCGACCTCGATGCAGAAGGATTTTTAGGAATTTGTAGTTTACGCAGATACCTCTTCCTTATTGTGTGCACGTACTCACACATATGTCACAACACATAGTCCACATAGATCAAAAGTCGCAAAGTCGGAAAATGGCCGAAATAAATTATCAATGTCAAAACATAAAAATAAATTAACAATTTGTTTTTCCATTAAGTTTGTATGTGTTTCCGTTTCCTATTTACGAAACGTGAAAAGTAGGTAAGTAAATTTACCCTTTGACGCCCTACAGGAAAATTGAGGAATAATTACTTTTCTATAAAATTTTTAATGCATACGGCTTTTGGTACGTACGCTTATTGAAAATTAAAATTGTCAAAATGATTTAGACAGTAAGTGAAAATAAGTTATTTTTCAGAAAAACTTAAGATTTAGTAAAAAATTACAGTTGCTATTAAGATAACAATTTCATAACAAGCTTCCGACATTCCATAGCGAAAAAATATGTTATTTGTGTTTTCAAGATGTTTTAATAATTTATCGATTTTCACTAAGTAAAGATAGAACTTATAATATAATTTACATTTAATTTCTTTCAAAATAAAACTGAAAAGTTGAACAAATGTTATGGCACTTTAAAGTTATGATAATTTATACATTTATTTAAAACTTTAGCCTTCATTATCTCTATACAGGTTTATTATTAGACTCTTGACTTTATGAATTTTCGCTCGGAGACGATCGGTACCTTCACTAGCCGGCAAATAATTGCTTATGTCAGCACTAGCAATTGTATCAACTATAAGTAGGTACATAAATATGTATATATTTATATACCTTATGTCTATTAGTCATACTTTGTAATCATAATCGCTTCAATCGTAACCTACTTAAGCTCTGATAAATATATTTGTACTTTTGTACAAATATACCAATATTGCTTATCTCCACAGTGATTCATGTAACGAAATGCCTATGTATGTATTTTCAAGTATTTTCAGTTAGTTACAAGATAAAACAGAACGTTACACGTTTTTACGACACTATTTTAGAAATTGAAACCTACATCCATCACAACATATCTATAAGTAAGCAAATTAAATTATATTTTTTTTCCTAAAGGTCATTTCTCTTTATTTATTTCCAAGATCTTTTTCTAATAACCTAAAGAGAAAAAAGAAATTTAACATACGATCACAAAAACAACGGAATCCATTTGTTAAGTACGTACATTAATAATAGTGAATGTTTAATTTCATCAAAATTAGTAATTTTAATCTATTAATCAAATAATAATTTATCAAAATTTTACCTGTCTTTGATATCATGTGACAGCTAAAATAAATGTAGCACATGCTGATAAATAATTACTTAAACCAAAACCAATTTTACTGCAAAAAATAACTTTTTTTCAATATTCTGTTTTTTTCCTATTTACTAAATATATTAAATACAGAATTGTTAATATCATATAGTAATTCACAGATAGATAGTTATTTAGTAGCCTATAAAAACTGGTTTTGTCTATGATAGATATTGTCTGGTATATCACAAACTATATTTATATGTAAAAACATTAGTTAGATAACATCACAACATTTAAGAGTAAGCAAATTAATAAGATTGAATTAGTTTTTTTATATAATTTACAACTGAATTGTCCTATTTTATTATTTTGATACTAGTGTTACCGGATATGATATTTTTGAGACAGAGGAGAAGTCATGTGTTGACCCAGGGTGTCACCTACCTTACCTGAGGCGGCTGGTGGCAGACTATTTGGAAGAGCGTACCGTCGTGTGCGAGAACCGAGAGGGCGCCTTGAGACGGTGACCCATGTCGTGCGGCGTTCCGCAGGGGTCTGTCCTAGGACCACTCCTGTGGAACGTGTGGTACGACTAGGTCCTTCGAGAGCGTCTTCCCTCCGGGCTGGGTGTAATCTGTTACGCTGATCACACATTGGTCACAGCCCGGGGGGCGAACTTCCAGGAGGCGGCGTCGGGCGCATCGACGCGCTGGGCTTGCGGGTGGACCTGGACAAGACGAAGGCCCTGCTGTTCTATGGGCCCCGTCGTGGGCGCACCGGCGTGGGTATCTGCTCTGATCGCCCAGAATGCCTCTGGCGCTCTCAGAAGGTATTGTCGGTCAGTCATACGCGGATACCGCACGGTGTCGACCGAGGCGGCGTGCGGCTTGGCCGGAACACCCCCGTGGGATTTGGAGGCGGAAGTGCTCGCCGAAGTTTATCAACGGGTGGCTGAATTGCGGGCGGAGAGTGGCGTTCACCCTTCGCCCGAAGAGGTACGCGAGTGCCTTCGCGTTTGGAGGTTCCACGTGCTGACTTGGTCACCGTGGAGGCTCTCCAGCCGCGACCCCCTCGAGTGGGCAGGGCGGCAGCACGGGACTCTTTCCTTCCGACCGACGCATGTACTTTCAGGGCACAGTTGCTTTGGGAAGTACCTACACTCNCGCCGAAGTTTATCAACGGGTGGCTGAATTGCGGGCGGAGAGTGGCGTTCACCCTTCGCCCGAAGAGGTACGCGAGTGCCTTCGCGTTTGGAGGTTCCACGTGCTGACTTGGTCACCGTGGAGGCTCTCCAGCCGCGACCCCCTCGAGTGGGCAGGGCGGCAGCACGGGACTCTTTCCTTCCGACCGACGCATGTACTTTCAGGGCACAGTTGCTTTGGGAAGTACCTACACTCGGTCGCCAGGAGGGAATTGAGTCCCGCCTACAACCACTGCGACTGCAGTGAGGACTCGGTCCGGCACTCGCTAGCGGTGTGCCCCGCTTGGGCACCGCAGCGTCGGGTCCTCACTGCAGTCATCGGAGGAGACCTCTCGCTGCCGGCCGTCGTACGCTCCATGGCCGGTGGCGAGAGCAGTTTTACCGCGGTCGCGACCTTTGCGATGAAGTCATCTCGGATAGGCGGGACGGATTCTCCCCTCCATCCGCTTCACAGGCCAGCCGCGAGGGGGCGACGACACGCGATACGCGTGTGCTGTACGTCCCCTAAATTGAGAGTTTTACCGTCAGAGGACGGATCCCGCTTCAGTGCGGGCAGGAGCTGGGAGGGGTCCGGATGGCGTAAGAAAGCGGTTCCCGGATCCCTCCCGTCTCAGGCACAGAGTGGCACACCGTGTGGTTTTAGTCGGTTCGATTCCGACACACCACCTCGCCGCAATCCCCGGTGGGGTAAAGGCCCGAGGGGGTTTCCACATGTAATAAAAAAGGATGTCACCTACTTTAAATAAATGCTATGAAAAATTCGCCCAACTGTTTGAACTCGAAAAATTTATTAAAACTTTTGTCTTTATATTTTCAGTGTGCTGTGGAAACAATTTATTATTTAAGCAGATTTATTAGTAAACAAATATAAGTTACATGATTATATGCATTTCCATGTTACAAATTTTACTTTCGGTTATATCGGTCAGACTATCCGAGTCAATTTGGATGAAATTGTCAGCAACGCACAGATATGCAACCCTGATCAGCTTGATTTTATTGTTACGTTTCCCAATCCATACTTAAGTTTAAGCATAACCTCTTTTTTGCCATTTATCCCTTCTTGTCCACGTTTGCTATAATCCCAAAGTGCCCGTTTAATAGATAATTTAATACTTCTCTTTTTATTTTGGAAATATATTATTTGAGTGTGTTCAGAAATTTCTCTACGAGAGATCTTGAAAATATCGAAAGGTCTTGAAAGTATAGCCCATTCGCGCTAAGAAAATAGTAACGCATCGATTAAGCATTACATCGAAAAGCTTGCGTACATATCGATAATTTCTTGGAATCTGATTGATCTGGGTTGATCTATGCGTTATTGTTTTCTTAGTACGAAATAATGAGACTAGATGTCTTTATTGAAAAAGGTCAATTAATTCTTGATAACATTGAAAATAGTTAGCTATTAGCTTTTTAGCTAGCTAGGAAATTATTAGCACGTGATTGGAAACGCTGATTAAATCCAATGCGTCATTACCGATGATCAAGTCAGCTTTCGGGGGTAAACTTTAAATACATTTTGATTATTTACGAAGAGTTTAAAAAACAACACAGTAACAATGACGTAAACGCTTGGCGAGCAGGAGATTTATTTAATTTTATTTTATATTTTTTTCCGTTCATTTGTGTTAGCATTTTCTTCAAATTTGAGGGCCTAACTATAAAATGAAAACAGTTCTCACAACATCCCTATTACCGAATTCTTAGCTTTAACAATTTCAAGTGTCTGTTCATAAATTACTAGCCTACGGTTGTGGTTGTATCTTCACAACAATAATTACGAGTAATACCGTGGGGGTAGCTAGTCTAAAATAAAATTATCCTGAGTTATTCCTTATATCATCAGCTATATGCAATGCTATATTTTTGAATCATCTAAGTAATGTATATACTTTCATGTGCATTTAGTTAAAAACTGTTACTTTTAAATTACAAACAGACACGCAAAAGTTTAGAAACGACACAGGTTCCGTTATCAGTTTAGATTTTGATAAAAGCAGATGGGATCCTGTTACGTTAAAGGTTAATCGAACATAATGTTTTATTTCGAAATTATTCAATCCATTATTTAGATAATTTTATAACATTTCCCATCTCTTTTCTGAGCCATGTAATGCTTCAGTACTATAGACCACATTCATACGCTGCGGCAGGTTATACCGAAGCCCTAAGAATATAACTTCTACTACGCTTGGCGTTTATGACTGTGGAATAGCTTTTGATTCGATCGAAACTTGGGTAGTACTTCAGTCTTCTTAGCGGTGCCAAATCGAACGGTACATCGATGTATTGAGATGTTTGCCCGAGAACGCTATTATGTCAGTCCATCTTCACGATCAGAACTCGAAAACTATCAAGCTGAAGCGAGGAGTGAGGCAGGAAAGCATAATAAATCCGAAACTATTTACCGCGGCTCCGGAAGAGGTTTTTAGACTTTTTTTATAGAAAACACGGATAAGACAAAAACCCCAAAACCCTGACTACGCCCGTGAGGTAAATACTAACTATAAACTTCATTAAAATGTCAATATGAAATAGATCGTAGATCACTGCTTTATCGTCACTTAGATTAATTGAGAACAATCGAAACCAATTAATTTCTCAAAGTCTATTCATTTTCATTTTTACAGTTCGATTAGAAGTCAATTAGTGATGCCCTATCCAGCCGCAGATTCGATTAAAAATATTAATTGAATTTATTTTAGAGAAAGCTTCTTTATGTTAAAATTTAAATATGTTAATTGTGCATAAAAATACTGGACGAGATTAATTCATTTTTACGTAATTACACGTATAATACATATAAAACGTAAAATTTTACATAATTTATGTATTAAACATAATTTTACTCGTACCCATCCTAGCCGGTTCGGCCACGGCGCCGGCATCCAGAGATATTGTATGTCACAAGTGTTTGAACACGGGTGCACTCTCTGTTCCTTGACTCTCACAATCCGATGGGACGGCTATCCAACACCACCAGGGAGAGGTTAAGCACAGGACCGATGACTTTACGTGATTTTTGCTCTCGAAGGCACGGGGGTTAAGAACCCAAGTTCCAAACTCTGGGCTGTTATTAGGCATTTTTTAATCAGAAAACTCAATAACACTGTTTGGGCATCAAACTCGAGATCTCATGATCACAGTCGCAAATACTAACCGCTAGACCAAAGATAGACTGTATACGAGTACAAGAACTTGTAATTGTATATCATGAATTGCAATGGTGAATATACTTTTAAAAATGTAAATAATTTGTTATTAGGGGACATAAAACGATTTATAATTACAAACAAAATTATTAAGACTTATTTGAAACTATTTATATGCGGTAAGAATTTTAAGATGTTTGGCATGTCATATCAACAATATTTATTTGTTCTCAATCATTTAAGATCACAAAATCTTAGGTTTATCTAAATCTAGACTTAACTAGAAGTATTGCGGTTAAAGTAAATGTCGTTAAAGTAGTACAATAGCATTTTTATAAATATTTACTTGGAATTCAGGAAATAATTAAATTCTGACTTCATTCTTTGTCCCTTACTTATAAATACAGGTTTACCTTGTTGCAAGTTAACGGATTTGTCGAGTACACATCTTCCAACAATGTTTTGTGCTTTACTTTTTGAAATTCTTTAGTTGTCAGTTCCTTGTTGGTAAATTAAAACAGTTGCCGATTGTTTATCAATCATAATTTCGGCACTGGGAATGTAACGGCTCATGACGTAGTGGTTTAAGCGTTGACCTCATCACTTCCTATTGCGCTGAGTGTTATGGGTTCGATTCCCACATGTTACCACACATTATGAGATTCACAAATTGTTGTTCTGTGCCTGGGTGTTTTTTGTGTCCGTTTCATCTGTGTGTCCATACACGATATATTTCTAGTGCGGTAGTTGGTGTGAAAAAAGAATACCTACAGAATATTATGTTAATTGTTAATCGTATAAAACGACGAATCCTAGCAGTAAATTCTTCATGATTTAAACAGACACGTCTTATTTAGATGTTACTTCCAAAAGTAACATATAGCAACTGACCTCCCACTTTCCGCCTTTTATCTTTAATAATATCAGCGCTTGTAATATTAAGCATTGTTAGAGTATAGTTTAAGCTACAGTGCATACTTTTCTTACTTTTCTCCTAAATTGTAAGGCGGTTTGAGGCATTTTGTCAGGGAAACCGTGGAACAGAGGACTGGCTGCAAGTAGAATGATGAATTGACGAAGTTACAGATGTAAGGAGGTCATAGAAGAAGCATATTAAGTATTTGATGAACGTGGGAAGATTTTAGTAGCCGCTCAGTAGCGGCGATAATCAATGAAGATGCGAGAGTTGAGGAAAGAAAAAAGAAAAGTATATGTATGTGTGTTTATGTATTTAAGTCTATATTCGTTTTATATTGTGCAAGTATAGAAATTCTTATATAAGATATTATTATGCAATTCACTCACAGTCACCAAAATACCCATATAAACTAATAAACTTTTTATCATCAAGTGTTAGCCTAGAAGACACCGCATTTTCAATAAGGTTTCTGTTAATAAGTCATGTATATTTATGTACTATTTTTATATAGTAAAATTATGAGTGATTTTAATACTATTGTACTACATTTGTTTTCTACCTATTTTTGAATAATGACCAGTATCAAACTATTCATATTTTAAATAAACTTACCACATGAACAGGTTATATCACAGAACGACGGTGGTTTGGAAAGGCCAAGTTTCCGCAGATAAGTTATATCTGAAAAGAATACAAATGAACTTAAAATTGCGTATAGTAATACTGGTTAGCATTTAAAGATATTATTGTTATTTGTTCATGTACGAATGTATTAAAATTATTAAATATGTATTTAAAATTGTTTTCGAAACTATGGACAGTCTAGATAGCCTATTATTCTATTTAAAAACACAATACATGTTATTGTAATAGCTAAAAAATATTTCCGCTATATCTTTTGTAAAATTGTTATTATTCTATTTAAAAACACAATACATGTTATTGTAATAGCAAAAAAATGTTTCCGCTATATCTTTTGTAAAATTGTTAACTTAAAAAATTAATATACGTACATTAATAGAATCGGGGAGGGAGGGTAGGTGTACAGGCCTTAGCGATGCTTGTTTATGCTAGGAGTTTGTGTCTATAAAATGCTGAGGTAGAGCCAGTAGCATACTTGGTGTGCAAAGTAAATACTATTAGACGCGCACATACAAGGCAAGCTTAAATGTCATCGCCATCGCTAAGAAACCGACGCAGTGGACCCACACGGTGAGTCGTCCTTTCCCCGGGCAATGTCCTGGCTTGGTACGAGCTTTTGCAGATAACATCTACCTCGTGGCTTTGATAACTAAGTAAGACGAAGGCGAGCAAAAGGCTCCTTAAAACCGATTAGCTAGTTAAGGGAGACAACCCTAACAGAAAAACCAGTGTATGAATGACAGGAAAGCCAGCAGTCAGCTCAGAAACTAACAACAAACAAACGAAAATAACAAAATAATATACCAAATCAAGTATGTCTTAAAATGTAAAATAGCATTCGAACCCCCTCGCCCTAAGCCTCGCCTAAGTGCGAGGGTATCTCGCCAATATGCTAAATGCCAACAATATGGACACAAAGACGTATTGCTATCGTGAGCCGAAATGCATAAGATGCGCTGGAAATCGTCTATCCATTGACTGCCCACGAAAAACTAGATCAGATCAAGTAAAATGCGTTCTTTGTGAAGGAAATCAGCCTGCAAAATATAATTATAAGGAAAAAAAATCAAACTACCAGGTTCACCAGATTTTATTGAAAATCGGCACAAGCACGCCAAACCAAATCCAGTACTACAAAATGAGCATAAAACTGGGCCCTCGAAAACCCAAAACCAAAGATCATATAGAGACTCAGTAATTAAAGAAGTAGACAGAACACAAAATAATGACTTTCAGATTAACAACAGCAAATATTAAAATGGAGACTTACTAATGTTGTTAAAGTAAATAATACACACTAACAAAACTTATTTATGACAGACGAAAAAACTGACAAATTCGACTCCATAAAAATGGTCATCTGGAACGCCAATGGGCTGTTAGAACATACCCTTTCATCAATTTAATATCAACTCCTATAAATTGTACCACACATCGCATCCTGATGTTAAGGATGAAGGTAGCGCCATATTAATAAAAAATAATATAAGACACCACGAAACAGTGAATTATTGCACAAATGAAATACATGCCACAGTTGTAGTAATCGACGACTGGGCTGGACCCTTCACAATTTTGGCTGTATAAAGTCCTAAACATAAATTAAAACAAGACGGCTATGAGAGATTCTTCAATACCTTGGGAAATAGATTCGTGGCTGGTGGAGATTATAACGCCAAACATACGTATTGAGGGTTTAATATCACTGAAGGGTTGACAAAGGCTTAGTGCGTTAAACAAGTTCAAACTTACCTGCATTTCATTTGTGAAGCCTGCCTACTGGCCTACCGATAAGAAACCAGACCTGATTGATTTTCTAGTTGTGAAGGATATAGCTAGCTAGGATATTTTGCATCCAAATCAATGTCTGACCTCTCTTCCGGCACTCTCCACTTAGTTGAAATACACTCACCGGCAGAAAAAGTGGCCCAAAATTAAAAGATGATCTATTTTTTTTGTATTAAATTATGTTTGTTATTTTTATTATACGTAATGCTTAATGGTTTATAATGTAGATTTGATTGAAATTAACACTTTAAAGTTAAAGTTTTCTTAAGATTACCAGCAAAAATTCCTTCACTTAATAATGTGTATTACCTTGCTTCGATAACGGCTTGCATGCGTTCTACAGTGCTTTGCAATATGTTTTTTGTCACAAATTGAGGAATTTCCTCCCACACTGACTAGAGCAACTTTCAGTTCACTGAGTGTCTCTGGAGGGTTCGGCAGTGCTCGAACCTGTCTTTTAAGCATATCCCAGACATGTTCTATAGGATTCATATCTCTTAAGGCTACTGTTTAGGCAAAACTGGTTGAAATAGTAGCCGACTCCGACTAATCTTGGTAATAATAAAGGCTAGGAAGATATATTTCTTTGTTATGTAAATTCTTCGATTAATTTACTAAGTTGTAACTTTTCCAACTTATTTTTAAGTAAGTGACAGTTTTGTGCTCGACAACTATTTAAACTATTTACTTAATTTTTTTTTGTGTATTTAAAAAATATACACCCTACAATTTACTGGCTCCGATAGGATATCCGATATTACTAATAGAATAGGTTTATTAATATATGTATCTGAGTCTGAGCTACGTAGTTATTCATTTTTAACCGATTTCAAAAAGGAAGAGGATCTCAATTCGAATGAATTTTTTTTATGTTTGTTACTTCGGAACTTTCGACTGGTGATCGATCGATTTTGATGATTCTTGTTTTATGAGAAAGCTGGTGGTTCCCGTGCCGTCTCATTTCAATTTGGTGCAGTTCTTGAAGACGACGTTTTTTTGTTAAAATTTTAGTTTTATGTTCTAAAAAATACGGCACATTACTGTATTTAGGTTTTAAAACTATAATATATTTGGGAGGGATTTTAGTGATTTAGAATGATTTAGATAAGGTGGTGTGAGTATATAGTTTGTCTAGCAACTTATTGTTTTAGCTTTAGTTAACGAACTATTTGAATTATACGGTCGTATTTAATAAACTGTTAATTACTGATGTGTCGCGTAGTAAAACTACCAATAGCCGCCAAACCGATGTAGTATCATAAAAACATGTTAAAACTAGATTCATTTGCTTAGATCTCTATATTCGTTTGAACGACATAATAAGAGATTTAAATAAAAAGCAACATTGTAAATGTTGCTTCTTACTTAATTGTTTTTTTCTCAAAAAGGCGGCACACACACAATACAATCAAAGAAATCAGGTGTGGTAATTAAAAAAAACGATTTTCGTTTCTCTGGATAAAGAGGTTACACATATTTCACGTCACACACGTACTATTTTTAATTAATTTTAAAGTTTTCTGTTAAACTTTAGTCTTTATAACTATATGCTTTTAATAATAATTTTACATATCGGCATATTTTTTGTTTTTGGATATCCTGCAAGCTGTAAGGAATCGTACCTACACCCGTAGTAGGCGTAATGAACTCAGATTTTCACGTAGTAATTTAGAAATATGTTTTAAATATATTTCTAAATTACTAAACAATTAATGTAATTATTAGTTTACGTGCAAGAAAAATAAACAAATTCGTTCCTAGTTTTTTTTTTGGATCTTTAATTATTTAGAGGCTTTTATTATGAAATAATATGTTAGCCCCATCGTGACTGTTCCTGGATTAATTTAGCTCTTGTCAAATGTGTTATACAGTGCGCGGTATGCACGAAAGTAACGGTGGACATTGTACGATGTTCTAGTTTGTTCATAATGGTATCGATTAAAAACTTTCGATGGTATCTTACACACTCTTTGTTTCTTTAACTGTAAATTTAGGAAGCGCTTTTTGAAAAACTATTTTAAAAAAATTATAAACAAATAGTAAGATATATTTTGTTTATGTATGAGCTTGCCAAAGAGACTTCTCTGCCCAATTAAATGATAAGCGGTAGTCACCATACTCATTGCGAATGCAGACAAATGCAACACTGCAGCATGGTGACCACACCATAACGGCCTAGTGTTGCCTCTGCATCATTGGGCATCTGGTCTCACACTCATCAATTAAACACGACGATGTCATTTTAGGTTCATCTTCTGTGCGAGGGAAGTACCGCCGTTAAATAGTGGTTTTAAAATAAAGTTTTACTGTGTATGTTTTTAAGCTGTTACTTATTTTGCGTCTTCTGTTACTCGTATTTAGTAGTAACATAAAAATATAAGGAATTTAAGTATCTATCTGCAACCTCAAATTAAAGAGAGCTTGTTCATTTATTAGAGGTTCTAAACCAGTACTAAGATTAAAAGAGTAACTATTGAAATTGGTAACATAGTTGTATAATTACATGGATTATCAAAAAAAACCTTTATATTTCCGCTAGACATACACGGAAATATTTTTTAAAAGTACAGGGAACCTTTTTTTTTGTTGACGGGGTGGATGATCGCACGCATCGCATGACGCACACATACACAAATGTTTGTATGTGGAACTCAAACTATAAAGATTATTATTTTTTGTCTATACTATCTTTAATCTTTGATTGAAGAGGTGTAATAGTCTTTGAAAACAGAAACTCTAAAAAGTTCTAACTAAAAGATTAAAAGCACTGTGGTCAATTCTCGACCTTTGGGCGATCACTAGTTTTATAAATTCGTTAAGTTACACGGCAGAACCATAACGCTTTTTTAACGTTACAGCAATATAAAACCGACCTTTACTCAATATTAAGGACAAGATTTGAGGAATGAATTAATGAAGGGTAAATGTACAAAGTAATTTAGTAACATTGTATAGGTAATATGCTCATGTGGTTATATCTTTAAAATATGTAATAAAAAAAATCTACGACCTTTTACTAATTAATCAATCAGCTTAAGCGATTATTATATTATATTAATAGAAGCGGCGTTACTGCATTATTGCGGTTCTAATCACTTTTTAATAGTGTTATCTGTTGTGTATGTCACCGTAAGATTATAAACATCGTTAGATGATGATTATGATTAACCTAGCGAGATTGTAAACTTTCAAAAGATTGTCAACTGTGACATACTCTGCTGACATTAAACGTACTATTTTTCGTTAGGATATAATGTATCAAAGTAAAACCGTTAATTCTCAAGCTCTCGCGCATCCAATTGTCAACTGTCCTTGATTGGTCAGTCTTACAGTAGGCCGTTCTATGGCCATAGAGTTAGGTTAGGTTAGAACTTCTTTGATGAATCACAAATTCATTTTACTGTCACAATAATTTTATGCAATTAATTTTAAAGCTGTGAGGTATTTCTAATATAAAATAATTTACAATCACAAAAATACATTACATTCGGCAACAAACGAATTAACAAACAAATATGGCGGCGTGGAACATTGCTGTCCAACCAATCAGCGCGTGCGCGATCCGTTGCATACCATAACACAATTTGGACGGTTTCACTTTGACAGATAATAATGTAACTAAAAATAATACGTTAAATTGTAAGCATTATGTTGCAGTTCACAATTTTTCTCCAGTTTACAATCTCGCGAGACAGATTAAAATCTAACGGTTCTGACAAACTGACCGTAACACACACATATAAAGTAATCAATGGTAATCGATGATCTAAAACAACATATTACGTTTAATCTTCTATTAATTGTCACATAATGTAATTGCCAATCAACAAAATGTTGTACTCGTATTTTAATCGTAACTAAAATTACAGAGCTCATGTGTTTACATTTCTAACGTAAAACATGCTTTTGATCTAGAAAAAATTAAACTAGTTTTTTAATGACATCTATTCTGGAATATGACGGTAGATGACGCACATCCGAGTTTAATCTGACTGACAATCTCATTATTATGAGATAGAGCATAAGCACCAATAGTGGTGGCCGTAAACGTTTGAACAAATCAAATAAGATTCAAATAAGTGTTATTCAGTCTATAAAACGGCTTCCATGGGGCTCTCTAGCTAATCTTCTATAAAGGATCTTTTATTGAGAATTAACTAGAGATCGGATGCTTTATTGCCAGTCGAACATAAATATCCAGAGTATTTTTAAGGCTCCATTTCACACAAAAATGTTTTCTTCTCTCGTGAATAACTTTTGCGCTTTCTGGAGCGTAACTTCGTAGTTATCGTAATTTTAGTTTACAATGGAAGATAAATAGTTTTAATAGAGTATATTATCTGTTATCTATATTACTTTCAATTGTATCTTCAATCAGTGAGCAGATTGTAATGATGAAAATTATTTTCATGTGAAACCAGAGGAGCGAGCGTCTAAAACCATCTCACAATCTACAACACCATTAACAGTACTTAAAAGATTGGGAAATGTGTAGTTTTATGTATATGAAAACTCAAGGTCTTCTTGAGTTTTTCATATTTTTCAACATAGTTGCTCTAATAAAATATTAGCTAATAATTTGTTTCAAATATTACATAGTTATATAAAGATTACCAAGCAATTATATGATTAAAATCACAACAGCTGCCCTGCTTCAAACGAATTGCACACTATACAGCCTCCATACACACTACTTTTAATGTCAGCCTCTATCTTTCGGATTGCTGGAAAGCTTCCGATAATATAGAAACTTTTCTTTTATTCCTTTTTATACCTTTATGTAAAACTGAAGATCCTAATGATGTAAAAACATTAAGAATTTATCAAACTTTAAATCTTTCAAACAAATTTCAAATCCTTTTTTAAAAAAAGAAATTCCTAGAATAGAATGGCATATGTAAAGCAATTATTAGCTTGTTAATTGTTTTGATTATAAGTATGTTCATTATTTGAAATATCCTTTTTTGCATTGGCATAGCACTAATGAAAGTGTGCATATGAAAATTCAAATCTGGAATTAATAATAGCTATTTAGTACTATGTGTAGAATACAAAAAAAGTCACAAAGACTTTAATGATTGATGTATTTACCCATGTTTACCCATAATTTTTTATAACACAAGTATTACTTATAAGAATTTTTTAATAATTGTATGAAATGTGAATAAATAAGTAAATAAATGAATATTAAGGGATCATGATTGACTATGAAACATGAATATGAGGTCTTTAACATTTATATTCTTAATCACATTCAGTGTTAAAATTTTAGGTTTAAACTCAAATTGTTACAAGCTTGTTAACACTACATTATAAGTATTATACTTGTATGATCTATAAATATTTGTTTCAGAGTTTGGGTACTCTCTATCTAAAACATATTTTTACAAATTAAAGGTATATAATAACTCTATCAGTTAATCAAAATATGAAAAAATATCCCAAGATGTTTACTATAAATAAAATAAGATACAAGGCCAATAAAGCTATGCCAGTAAGATTTCATCAGTGGATATCACTTTCCAATTAGGTAATCAAAACTAGTGGCTGATACACAAAGTTATGTGGTAAGAATATTACTCATTCACATATTATTACAAATTAGTGAGTACTTACCTAACTACACAAAGTTTAAAAAGATGCTAAGTACTGGCAGCATAGAGTGACATTTACAGCAAATTTTTGAACTTTCAAAACTTTCATGCATAGAGAATGGCTATGAATAGGTTCAATATTTTGCAACTTTATGTAGTTAAACAAAGTTTTAAATGTGATGACAGTAGTTGCGAATTAAGGTTTAATCAATTTTCGATGCGTCCACCGAAGTACCTAAACTAAGTATCGTGTAAAGAGAAACTTTTCCCATAATTGTGACAGTGATAGCAAATAAGTCATGGTGGGCGTGTACAGAATATCGACTGTTAGCTTGAAATTGAGACTTACCACTAATATTTACAATTTCCTCCAAAGAGAGCGACGAAATGTTATTACAACATGTAGTAGAACCCAAACTAGAGGCAACTGCAATATGTAGGCACTGTTGGTTACTCATACAGCTTCAATCTTCTCGGTAATAGGTTATAAAAATAGCTGACACCAAAATCGCATTCGGAAATTAGCGGTGTTAAAATATTATACAATTAATAAAGTCATTTTCAACTATTAAAAGTAACAAAAGGCAAACTTAATAAGAAAATTAAACAAATTAAAAATAATACATAATTATATACAGTCCAACCCACTCGGCACCACCCTCATAGTGATGTCCCTAAATGTTTTCACGTATTGAAAAATTTGAAAATAGTCGATTTTAGTGTTGGCAAATATTTTACAAGACTGAAAAATATTAAGATGTCATGTCATATGTCATGGCGAGATATGAACCATATTCCTTACTTAATAAGTACACATTTCAGAAGGTAAGAACTTAGGAAGTGAGTCATAACAAATATATCAGATTAATTTTAAGTGATGATAGATTAGTAAAATTATCAATAGAATTTGTACCACCCATTTCACTTGAGATTTTAATTTTCTCTTCTAATGCAAAAAAGAAATAGCTAATGATGATTACAGTGTTAAATTGTATACCACAAATACACCAAAACTTTAAAGTGTTTTTATTTTTGTGATTGTAAAGAATTTCTTGGAACCAAATATAGCAAAATGAAAATATTGTTAAAACGGCAATATTAGCTGCCATCTATGGCCTAATAGTTAGTACTTTTTTTCACTGTAGATTTTTTAGTTAATGAAATAAAAGCTAGAGACCGCTAGTAATCTTCTTTCTTAAATTCAAGATGACATAGTTTCCCTATTGCACAAAAGATGACGTTGCTAATCACTATTCGGTGTCATCTAATGTTTGAATACATAAATAAGTTTCTTTTCATACTTTTTGAATACATATGTTTCTTTTTGATACTTATCTAATAATAGCCCATTCTAGTTATTCGCACACCAGTAACTGGAACTGCTTATTTATGTACAATTAATATTATAAATAACTTCCAATTTACATTTCAATCATCCTACTAAATTAATCAAAGAAAAAATTATAAATTTCAACTTTGTTTCATAAATGCCCATTTTACTTACGAGGAAGAGCTACTTTCACAGCTTCCGTGACTCCGCGGAGATCTAAATGAATTTCAAAACCAGCATAACTATCATTCATTTTCAGAACCTTTACTATAACCTTCTATGTTTGAAAATAGGCTTGAGCATCATCTATTTTGGAAATTAAGACCCAGCTTGCGAAAAACAGAATCTAACTACGCGAGATACGCTCTAATCAACGCCAGCGGGATCCCCTATAATACAAAATAAAGCCATTACCATGGAGATGCCGTGTATCTTTTAGCTTATCTGTCATCTGATAAATGTTAAATTTTTGAAGAGCTTTCAGTTGTAAGCACTTTGTATTTGTTTTTAATGTGTGAGGTATAATAGAAGAAGGTCTTAAGTGTTAAGTATGACATATAGGGGCAAACGATAACTTATCTGGAAATTGACCGTTATCTATAGATGCCTGCTCCTTTAGAGTCAATATAGTGTTGCCGGCCTTTGTAGAACAAGCTCCGTTCAAGATCGAAGGTCGTATTGTACAGACAAAGTATCAATTAAATTCATTATGAATTTAATGTTACATCCTACTAATATTATAAACGCGAAAGTTTGTAAGTACGGATTGATGTTTGTTACTCTTCCACGTAAAAGCCACTGAATGGATTTCAATGAAACTTTACAACAATATTGCTTATACATCAAAAAAACAAATAGGCTATTAGCTGCGATAACCGACAGACACGCAGGCGGAGGTGCGGGCAACAACTTGTTGCACCTGTAAATATCATTTCAAAGACAATGTGTTCAGAAGGTTCGTAACTTCTATTTGAACGTCTTCAACCTTTTACCACAGAATAACTAATAGTACTAATCTTTTAACTTAGTTACTGATACAATATGTAAACTAACTTAAAATGTCATATAAAGTTACAATCAATTTTCTGTTTGTTTTGTCAACATGGTCTCTTATGCGCTTTATAATTGTTTTTTTTTTATTAAATAACAGGTGTTCAAATATAGAAGTCTGGAATTACCAAAGAAAAAAAACGACCCTGAGGAATAAAGTATCTTTCGCACGTTATTTTTGTAATGATAACCAAACACAAAACATCAACAATTATAAAATTATAGGTTCGGTAGTCTTGACGTAAGAGATAAAACAGTGTTATGACTTTTGGAATATTGCCGCTGTTTATTGTAAATTTTGTATAGTGGATTACTTCTAGAACTTTTAATAAGGTGTGTGGTAAAAGGAAGACCCAGCGGATATAAATAACTACCGATCTATTAGTCTACCACTAACAATGTATAAAAGAAAAATTTACCCATAGAATATGTCGACTACGCGAAAGCGTTCGATATTATTTCACTGAGTATCTGGAACGCATTAGAGCATCAAAATCTTCCATACATATACATTAACTTTCTCAAGAAAGTTTACGGAAAAAGTTCAAGCTTGGTCAAATTAGATAGAGTAGGCCCAGAATTTAATATCCATTGAGTCTCCTTGCTTCACACCAAGGAGACCCGCTATCATCATAATTCTTCATAGCTGTCTTACAAAATATAATAAAAGACCTTGACTGAGGCAAAGAAAGAATAACCATAGAAAGAAAAAACCTCAGTAACTTACAATTTGCAGATGATATAGTCATTTTCGCTAAGACATTAAAGCAACTAGAGGAAATGCTGACAGAACTAAGCGCTGCTAGCGAAAATATAGGTCTACAACTTATTACCACAAAAGCAAAGGTACCAGCGGTACGAAGAATCCCATACTAATAAATCAAACACCTATAGAATACGTAGCGAGCATAGAGCCTCGGAAAATAAATATCACATTTAAAACACAAGACACCAAGATGAAATAGACAGGTGAATCAACATGGCCTGGAATATATATTGGACCTACAAAGAAATATCAACATCGAAACTTTCAATGAAACTTAAGAAAATAATTATGGTTTCGAGTATATTTTCTGTTTATTGTACGGTGCCCAAACCTGTATCATTAACAAAAACACCTTGTCAAAAATAGTAACAGCGGATGGGCTATGGAGAGGAGCATCCTTCGCGCAAGACCATAGTCAATAAGACAAAGTCAATAGTTAAAAAACCAGAAATAAAACCAAAGTGATAGATACACTGCAACCCGCACAGCGTTTAAAGTGGAAATGGGCAGGGCACATTGTGGTTCACCCCTTACACCCCGTTGTTTGATACTTTATGTTAATACGGCATCCAATCTCCATTACTGTCCTTAATCGCTTGGCACCTTGGCATAGATGGCCTAAACGAGTAACAAACTGGACAGGTCCGGGAGGCAAAAGACAAAGGGGCAGACCAAAATTGGCAGGAAGAGACTGGATGAAAACAGGCAAGGACAGGAAAAAATGGGGGCAACTGGAGGAGGTCTATACCCGAAAGTCTATATCTGAAATAACTACTTGCTAAACATAGGTTTTATATATTTTATAATGTTTTTTAATGTCATGGAAATTAAAAAAGGCTTATTGTTATGTACAAAAATCTTCACACAAATTAGAATCTATTACATTAGATTCCTAATTTATCACCATAGTTGCCATTTATATCTTATAGAACAGTTAAATTTTGACGAGTTATTACCTAAATGAGGACAATAGGATAACTGCTTTTGTTCCTAATAAACATACGGTAGTTAATTTGTGTTTTATTAAAACGTATCCTTATTATTTAAATAATAGCCAAGTATGACTTAACATTACTCTAGAACTAATAGTATTTAAGATAATGAGTTAACCATTAACCCATGTCTTCATTACTTTTGAATTCAACATAAGTGTAATCATTTTCAAACAAATGTACTCAACTAAGCTTAAGTCCACGACAAATAACAACATAAAAAATATATTATCATAAAATAATACGGTACTCTTAAGCTTAACATATTTTGTTTCCTTGTTTGTTTCACAAGGACTTTTAAAGCCTTGTTTCTCAATTCTGATGAGGGATCTATTAGAAAAAAAATCTTTTTCTTCCTAGCCTCCATTATTCAAAAGGTTATTTGGGTTCCATACTCCGGTTGTTATTTAGAATTTCATCTAAGAAAAACCCAACAACACTTTCGGCCCGACCCGGAAAGACCTCTTAACAGCAGTCTCATGTGACAGCCGATAAACAAACGAAAAAGTATTGAAATAAAAAAAAAATTGCGTGTATTGTGCATTAGATCTTTTTCTCTATAGTACCGAAAAATCTAGAATAGATTTCGAGATTTCTCGACCTAGAACCTTACAGCCTGTTGAGAACCGCTACAGCCACCGTGCATGTATGAGGTCCACGGTCTAAGTGTTGTAGGTGATCAGACTAATTAAACAATTGAAGGTCCATTCCAGACGTATTCGAACGTGAAAGATAGGTCAGGTGTCTTAGTAATATACATATATTGAACGTTGATGATTTTATATAATGGTTCAAAAAAATGGTTGATATAAATAAAAGTCGAGTTGAAAATTTTAATAAATAAGTAGGACACGCCATTTTCATTAAATGTTCACAATTTTTTTTCTCAATGACTTTATGGTTTTCATAAATTTATCAACATTTATTTATCAACATTTATTTGTCAAATTCAGTCATATATATGTCAGTTTTTAAATGTCCTTAAAAAAACCGTCAGAAGTTGTGTATGAGTGAAGCATTAAGCTGAAACTTTCTGTCTAAAAATCTGACCCGCTCGAGTATTTCAAAATAGCAATTATTCCATGGTCAAAAGCTTGCATCATTTGCGAATCGTCAGCATTTCGAATTGAGTATTTCTATGATTCACATCCTCTGAACACAGAAGTACAAACTTAGTGCAATTTTTATTCATTTCAACATAATTAGACTTTCAAATGCAATAGATACCTCAACGCTCGACTAAACCCCTATTTAATAACACGAGCTTCTCTACTACTACGTACATCGTGTATGACAAGAATGTGACCGACATATTTTTGGTATCATTGATAGCCACTCAGGCTATCAATGAGGTGACCAGGGACTTAGAGCTCATAAAATCCTGGTCGAAAAATTTGGCCTGTCCGTCAATCCAACAAAATGTCAGGCAAAAAAAAATTATAGGCAGCAAGCGTATAATGAGAAAATTGGATACCACATCTATTTCACCGGTTATTTTTAATGGTTTAGTTATTCCATTCAGCTCTGCAGTCAAGGATTTACTCAAGTCAAGGACTTATCGACTCAATCCTCGATTGGCGAGCTCAGGTTACCAGCGTGAGTCAGAAAGTAGCCGGTAATCTGCGATTGCTGTATCGTCTCAAGAATTTCTTGCCTCCAAAAACTAAAATTACACTTATGCAAACCTTAATAATGCCAATAATCGACTATGGTGATGTATGTTACTTCGACCTGAATGCAGACCTCCTTAATAAACTAGATCGCCTTCTCAATAACTGCATTCGATTTATTTTCAATCTTCGAAAGTATGACCATGTGTCTGCTTTTCGTTTTCAGTTAAAATTATTACCTATTCGCCTACGGCGCAATCAACGTGCACTTAGCTCACTATTTTCATTTCTTAATTCTCAATTTTCACCTACTTACCTTGCTCCGTACCTTCAGTACCTATGCTCTAACCACGATAGAAATCTTCGCTCATTTAATAATCTGCTTCTCTCTTATCCCTCCCATAACTCCAACTTCATGAACAGTTCGTTCTTTGTGCAAGCAGTACTTCTCTGGAATGCGCTCCCGCTCAAAATAGGGAAATCCACAACCCGGCTTACATTCAAAAAGAAAGTACACGAACTCCTTCTAAATGAACTGGCAGAACTATCTCATCCATAACACACCCCATATTCCTGTATTCATAGTGTATATATATGATGTATGTGTGTATGTATATATGTAAGCACCTATAATATATGTATGTTTATATTTGTATTGGTGATGTGTATGTAGTGTTATATTAGTGGAATATGAAACCTCTGTGCACCTACCTCTCTACACCACCCGAAGGTTGACTGGAAGAGAATGCCATGGGCATTAAGTCCGCCGATGTACAGGTTTAGTGCATAAAGATTTTAAATAAAATAAAAATAAATAAAATATTTTTAAATTATGGAAAGCAATTTATAAAAATAAATTTTAGGCTGAATAGAATAATCCTTTGCCTATAATGTATTGTAAAAAACATAACGTTTCTCTCTAGGTTTTCTTGTTTCGCTTTCCGCTTTGAAGCTGTGTTTCTCTATACTCATCCGAAAGGAGCCAAAATGTCCAGGAACTAGGCTGCCCATTATTTAAAAAAACCTAAGGCCTTCGTGAGCAAGTGGGTAAAGAGATATCACAAACAAAAACCATCGGTGATGGTAAGTCACCAAGCATGTCAGTAGCAAATCGAAAAAGACGTCTGTCACAGAAGATAAAGGTTGTGTAGCTGTTTGCCAAGAATCTTTAGATTTTAGAAGAAGAGAAAATGGGTTTATCTCTATCACTTGATACCATCGACAGGCTTTCAGTTTTAAATGGCGTAAAATATCGAAACACTGTGAAGAAACCTCTTATTTTTGAAACTCATGAAAAAAAGACTGCAGTGGGCGTGTAAAAAGGACAAGACCGTGATTGAGACAAGATCAATTCTACTAATGAAGCTTAATTTTGGGCAGCCGGTTACTTGACTCGAGCTTGAACTACGGCTGACAATAGCTAATGGTATGAACCGTGAAACACCCTTTAAGGGTGCATGTTTGGGGATCATTCTCAAAAAAAGTTTTCAAAAATTTGCACTTATTTACTGGTACTTTAAATGCTGAGAATATGACAAAGATTAACGAAATAGCATTATTGCCATTAGCTAAGAAGATGTTTCTATACAAAAATGATTTCTTGATTTTGCAAGAGGATAATGATCCTAAACCCTCGGCTCTGCACTCCATGGAAAGCAGAACATAATATTAACGTGCTGGATTGGCCCTCACAGTCCCCTGATGCCAATTCTAATGAAAATGTTTGGACGTGGATGAAGCTTAAACTAAAGATAGAAGACTGTAGTACCCGAGACACTGATTTTACTTGTGAACTGAAGTCCGCGTGGTCTTTACCTCGTAGCTATGTTTCGGCGAAAAATATGCCGCAAAAGTGCCAAGCGATTATGGACAAAGATAATATGCGATATTAACAGAAAGCATTAAACAGCAATAAAAGATTTAATTGATTACAATTTATCGTTTGATATTTCTCAGCTTTTCATTAAATTTTACCGGTCACGCTCTTTTCTATATATATTTATCTTTNCAATATCAAAACTAACTCTTATGACTCTTCAAGTTAATTCAACAGCCACGTCTTGAAGAATAAAGTAAAAATCTATGGATACTATACTTTGCGTACTGCTACTACCACCAGTAGTCTTACGCATCATCTACCAACGCGTATTTCTACATGTTCGATTGCAGTTTCTGCTATGCCCATGAGCTTCAGTTGACGTGAGTGTTTCTTTTCGACCGGTGACCGTCGGTTTGAATATACAAGTACATTACAAATAGCAATGAAAAAATACTACTACGTGAGGAATAAAAACTAAAGTTAAGGTATTGTCAATGTGTTATTATGTAAATAATCTTCAAGTGTGACTTGAACAAATATCATTAAATGCTGCCGGTTTCAGGTGGCAGAGTTCACCTAATAGTATAGTCATGGAATGTGTGTCTAAGCGATTAGGTACCTACTATATCTAAATGTACAAAAAACTGTCATTTAAAGCTTTTGTACGATGAAATAAAAAAAACATAATAAACATTTGCTTCTGATTTAAACTAAGGACAACATAAGTGAGTGACTCTGTTATATTTTTAAATTCTTATTAGTTTGATTTAATTTGCACATTAGTACGTAACGTGAAGGTCAACGAGCGACCGCGGTTACAAAATCCATGATTGATACCGTATGACAACTGATTGACACGAGCAAAATAGTATTGGTTTGGAGATCGTTTTTTGTTTTTTCGAAAGACGGTCCCCATTACATGTCATCCACATTTTTTTTATTTTTTTTATCATTAATTCCATCACGACGAAGACTTGAAGACTCGAAGACTCGAAGACTTAGAATTGAAGACTCGAAATACTTGACATTGGCAGAAATAGCTGATCCGGCTGATTGCCATATCATCAAAAGAAGAAGTAGTATTGGTTTTTAAATTCTTATTTTAGGGTTTGGAAAGCGTAAGCCTTGCAATCAGTGATTTTGTCTAATGCAGTCAAGTGTATCTGTAAGTTTAATGCACAATTTTAAAGTACACAAATGAACGTAACCACGTACATATCATCTGATATCAAGATCTGACTGCGTCGGTGGCGCAGTGGTATGCGACTGCTTTGCCTGAGGTCTCGGGTTCGATTTACAATAATAGTATTTACATCAGTTGTCTAGTACCCATAGTACAAGCTCTGTTTATTTTGGGACCAGATGGCGTTTTGTGTTAGATGTCTGATTTTTTTTAAATTTTTTATCTGGAAATAAATGTTCACTAGAGATAGAAAATATACTTAGATTCTGCCTTTCAGAAAATGTTCTTAGTATCATAATCTAATTGCCCCTGATCGATTTCTATAACATCGTCTATTTGTAATGAAACATTACTTCACTCTTCGTTTTTAAAAAGAGTGCACTATTAAAATTTAAATTATATTATAATAATTTTAATTAAAAAATTCGTCGATTCATTTGTGAAGCAGTGTTGAGCTTCCATTTCAGCTAAACAGTGGTGAAGATTTTCGTATCATTATACACAGGGTTGCACAATAATGAATGATATTATATTATCTATTCAGGCTCTAGGCGTCACCATCTGTGCAAAAGGTAACATGGTTTGCTTAATATCTTTTTACCCTTTTCCTTTTTTTTTCAATGATTAAAACATCTCCAAAATCAACTGCACATGTAACAGAAAGCTTTCATGTTGTTCATGCCTCATGAATAATATTACTATTGTTGTTTTGTACATTATTATCGCTTTGCTTTCAATGCTGTTTTCTCTTGGTGTATTGTGCAATGCTAAGTTTCAGGTAATTGGGGTATTTTAGAAGTAAGCGCTTATTGAAGAAGAAATGATTCGGCACGTACTATGACGAACGTGGCCATAATTGATATCAAATGTCACTGTTACGAAATATATAAACATGGTTTATCATTAATTAGATAACGAGAGATGAAATTGCATGTACCTAAAGATATAAAATACATTACTGGGTATTGGAAAGACGTATTGTATTATTTTAAGATTACGTGTATGATTTAGAATAGAGATAATACAAGGAACAGCTTAAGAAACTTGATTTTCCTGAAAATAAAATAAAAAATTATAAGAGGATTGATAACTAGCTCTTATAAATATTGAAAAAAATAGCTAGCTGTAAGTCGAGGAAAAATTCGTCAGCTGATAACATTCAATAGGTGATAGATGCTGATGATAGATGATATAAATCTCTAATGCAGTTTACAAAGTTTCGCTGGAGGAGAAATAATTGACCGAATTTTTACCTGGTTCCTGGACTAATTATTTCATTGCGAAATGGTGCCGGCTTCTCCTTAACGGTTGCTTGCCTGATGATAAACCCTTACTTAATCGTTGTTCATACGTAGTATAAGAGTACAATAATGCGAAAATTTAATCTCACAGTAGTGATCGCCAGGCTGTCTAAATTCGACCATAATTCATTTATTTATATTAAGTTTTTTTTGGCTTTCTGCATTTCTCCTCCGTCTCGAATACCTGGATACAATAT
Source organism: Hyphantria cunea (assembly GCA_003709505.1). Classification (NCBI taxonomy): domain Eukaryota; kingdom Metazoa; phylum Arthropoda; class Insecta; order Lepidoptera; family Erebidae; genus Hyphantria; species Hyphantria cunea. The sequence goes on along the minus strand of PKRV01000945.1, from coordinate 566,144 downwards.
CGCAGGTACTTTATTCACACTATGTTTAAAGGCTGCAAAATTAAACATAAGTCCATCGTGAGCGTCAAATTCATATCGCTTATTCAGTTCATTTTAATGATGCTCATAAGTTATGCTTCATTATACTCAATTTTGTTTGCTTGTCATAACTTGGACTCTTTGCTGAAATATTTAAATGTGGCTAACAAGTGGCGTCCTCAATATGAACTCAAAACCCTTAATTGATGCTTAACATGTCAATATAAAATTAGCATCTTGATTACTTCACTTTTTTCCTGGAATACCTCACCTGATAAAGTTATTAAGTTTTTTTGCAAATTATATTTGACTGCCTCGGTGGCACAATAGTAGCTATGCGACTGCAGTGCTGAGGTGTCGAGTTGGACCAAATGTTTGTATAACTAATACTTCGTCAAGTCAAAACAAACAAAATAAATCAATATTTTGTACATACGAGTATAACACACAACGCCATCGAGTCCTGAACTAAACAAGGCTTGTATTATGGGTAAAACACAACTAACATAAATACATATATATGTACTTTTTTTTTGTAAATACATCCATGAAAAACTCGCAAATTCACACCAACATTTAGTCCGATCCGACGAGAAACGAACACGCATACGTTACCATTGCGCCAGCGAGACAGTCAAATGTCTCAAATCGCCTTACATTTTAGAAAAAAGTATGCAATGTAGCTCAAACTGAACTGTTACAAAATTTAATATCAAAACATTTAAAGATATAAGGCGGCAAATGGGGGGTCATTTGCCGTTATGTGTTAATTTTGGAATAAATAGTTAGTCTTGCCATAAATATTGTTACAAAAAAACAACATTTTTATAGTACGTAACATTTTTGAAGTGAAAACTTCTTTAGCGGCGTTGTGCACTTTTTGCGATGGGTAAAAAATTTTAAGCTTGCGTCAGGACATGTGACCTGATCGAAAATTCGTAAGACGGAGGGATAGTAGACCATAAATTGTCATGTTTGTGTACGATGGCGCAATTAATGAATATTGTATTTTACAACATAAATGATAGTACTTTTATACTGATAATTAAAGCAATTGGTACAAAATTATTCACTAACCATTTCAAAATATCAAAAATACACAACGTTAATGTCAAGTTTTCACTTCTATCGGCACTCCCGGGATGCAACCCGTTTTTGTTTTTTTTATTATTATTACATTATGTTAGTTAAATACGTTAATATAAAATCATTAAAAATATATAAAGCTTATTCGAAGTGGTCTCCATTGGCTGCAATACAGTCCTTTGAATGTTGAGCCCAGTTATCGATAGCAGCACGCACTCTTTTCTATGACAAAATAATTCACTGCCAATCGTATGGATTGTTTTAGGGACTCCAAATTATCATGGCGTTTAGAGCAAGCCTTACTCTCTAAAACTGTCCATAAATCATAATTCAGTTCGTTTCTAACCAAGATTGGGTGCATCCAGCTTTATGACCTGGCGCCGAATCTTGCTGAAAGGAACATTCTTGTTTATTAAACATGTTGTTGTTAATGGCTTAACCGCCTTCTCAAAAATGGTATCTTGAAACACTTGTGCCGATGTTTTGATACCTTTTTCATAAAAATATGGCAGAGTCACTTATTCATAGCTAATACCATACCAAACCATCACTAAAGTCGGATAATGCCCACGTTGTACACTGTTGACTAACTGGGAAGCTTATTTAGAGCTTTCAGCATAAACAAGGTCATTTTGTTTGTTAAGATATTGCTCTATTGTAAAAATTTTCTCATCCGTTAAAAGAATTTTCTGTGATCTCCCTTAGCGTACCGCTTTAGTAGTTGTTTTGATTTTACCACTCTTGTTATTTTGTAAATTATCAGTTAAAAATAACCAATAAGTGTCTTATGGGCTGCAAGTTCTAAGTCATCTTTTAAAATACGCGACATGGTTCTAGGTGCTATCTTTATCTCCCGAGATAAAATGTTTTGCTTCTGGACAGGATTTCTTCGAATTCTTTCCCTTACTGCTTTAAACGCCTTTTTCGTACGAACATTTAGTGGACGGCCGATCTTTTTCTGTCAAACAGAGGCCACAGTGTGCCTATCAAATGGCCTGGTAATTTGGCTACTACCAAGCGTATGGAGGATTTTAAAAATTGTATTTGGCTCCACACCTACTTTATGTAATGTAATCAATTTTAATATCAAAAAATATTTTACAACTAACTGAGTCCCGCGTTTGTTGTTGTAACCACGGGCAAAGCCGCGGGGCGAAGCTAGTCTGAAAAAAGGAGTCCATAAAAATACTTTGGTATATGTACCGTGTATACATACATTATATATGCATTTAGTAAAGAGCGGATATTTTAACATTACGAACAATCCAATTTTATTTATTTGTATAAATATTTTAGCACGAAAATAAGAAAACACAATGAACAATCGTATAAAAATGACAGATTCCAAGTTCAATAGTAATATTTTCTTTATTTTTAATTGTAACAGAATGGCCAGTAAGTATGTATGAATTTAAAATAATGATAGGTATTCTACCAAGAAGTCTAGCTGTCATAGTACAAGACCTGCTTAGTTTGAAGTTTGAAAGCTTTTTTATTGGCAGTTACTTCAGCCTACTGCTGAACAGATGCCTTCAAAAGAGTGCCAACTATCACGGTCTTGGGCAGCCCACATCCATCCGCTGCCAGTCATTTTCTTCAAGTCGTCGGTCCATCATGCCGCAGGGCGTTCTACACTATGTTTGCCTAATCGCGATCTCCTAATCCGGTTTGTTTGTAGTTAATTTAAAAAAAATCATAACTTAAATTCTTGAACCAATTTCAATTATGTTTTTTTTTGCAGAGATTTACAGAAAAATTTGACGATCTATTTTTTATTTTGAAACCATTCTCGTTCTTAACGTAGTTAAATAAAACAATTCAGCAAAATCGACGGTAGATAATAACAGTGTGTGAAAGAAAAATAATTTTAAGATTTTATTATTATTTAGTATAACATTCGAGTGTGTTGCTAAGGAGATATTTAAAATTTACAACTACTGAAAAAGAAAAACAAATTTACTGTTGAAAATTCTCAGTAAGCCGGTTTCTATGACATATTTCTTCACAGCAAAAACAAGTTGTCATTTACTTACAATAGCGCACATAAATTTCGAATAGTCATCGGAAGCGGATTGAACCAGCCATTCTGAGGCTACGTATTATTAACACAAAATTGGACTCATCCACGCTATTTTCTTAAATCTTAAATTTGTTTGATTGAACTAGCTAGAGTTCAAACTTAAGATTCTATTAAAAGGGACTTACAGAATTAATTAAAATACAAGCTATTTAAAATACTAATCACAAATTTCACACAATCGTTTTAAATTTATCGGTAAATAGTGAAGCCAAATGTATGGTGCCTACCATCTATACCTTATATTAAAATTTGAAAGTAATTCTGTCTGTCTTACGCTTTCATTAAACCATCAAATCGCTGCACCGATTTCAATGAAATTTAGCATGAAGATACTTTAATTCTTAGGGTAGGACAAAGGTTACTTTTAACCGCGATAACCGAAGTTACGCGGGAACAGCCACAGGTAAAAGCTAGTATATTAGATAAATATGTTATGAAAAGTAGTAGGTATCTATAAAACTGATCTTTGACGATAATAATAAAAGAAATAACAGGTTATTTTATTTACTTACTTACTCAGCGGGAGCGGGGCGGGAGTGGAGCGGGCAGCGGTGCGTTCAAATGTATAGACTTGTAAGGTGGGAGTGTTCACGAACACAGTGGAGCGGGGAACGAGCGACAAGTGGCAAGCGGGCGACGAGGGGCACGGGCGTTCGAGCGAGTACGAGAGAGTGTAGCGGTGTCACATAGGGATGGAATAAAATAGCCTGTCACCGGTGATTCATGATTTGTAGTTTTGTCAATGTTGTGATTTTTCCAAGTTTATTTATTATATTAATATTTAAATTAATTCTTGCTATTAAAACATTTTAATCATCTTTATTACTTTTTTTTTGTTCGCTTGGTTGATGTTATTTTTTTTTCATTGGGCTTTCTGTGATCTCTCCTCTATAGTCTCTGTGGGTCATATGTGCCCGAGACAGGTAAGGAACCTTTATGTGTACATATTAGGTCGTTACTTAAATATTGCTCTCCAATTCAGTAAGAATAAGACGGTATCCCTTTCATCTTGAAAATCTTATAAAACTTTCTAAATAAATTATTCATCGTCAGCCTATCGCAGTCCACGGCTGGACATAGGCCTATGCAATTTCACGCCACTTAGTTCGATCCTTGGCTTCTCGCATCCAGCTCCTGTCAGCCGTCTTACGCAGATCATCACTCCACTGGCCTGTGGACGTCCCACACTACATTTGCCAAGACACGGCCTCCACTCAAGAACCCGTTTACCAGAACGGTTATCAGATCCGCGGCTAATATGGCCAGCCTACTGCCACTTTAGCTTGCTAATCCTGTGGGCTATGTCGATGACCTTGTTTCTTTGCCGGATCACCGTATTTCTGATGCGATCCCTTAGAGAAACGCCAAGCCGAGCCGACTTTGAATTTGTGGACCAGCCGTGCCGTGAGCGTCCACGTTTCGGCTCCGTATGTCATGACGGATAGGACGCACTAATTGTAAACTTTTTTCCTTAGGCACTGTGGGATCTACGATGAAAAGACCCGGCGAAGTTTCCCAAACACTGCCCAACCTAGCTGATTTTTTCTGTTCACCGACGAGGTGTTGAAGTTGTTTCTACCTAACTGCAAAGTCTGCCCGAGGTACCATATTGTTGAACAACTTCGAGAATGGCACCGTGTACCGCGACCGGTTCTGGTAGTTCATGTTCATTGAACATGACCTTGGTTTTACCCAAGTTCATCCGTAGGCCGATGCGCCCAGAAGAGTTAACCAGTTATATATAGTTAGCCAATAAATTATTATGGCAAGTTATTTATATTTCTAATATAAGGTTACCTTTTTAACTTCTCTAAACTTTCATTTATTAACTTCAAAATAATTTTGAGCAACTGAGGTGAACATCATCAATCTAATTTACCTAATATGTACATATATTCTAATCTAAATGGTTGGTTATAGCTTTATATGCATTATTAAATTATTATCCTTGACATGAATAGAAATTCATAACTAAGAAATTCATATTATTCATGTTACAATAATTTTAAATAGTTATTCATTTATATTTTGAGGTGTTTAGTGCGTAGTACTTGAAACATAATAAATAATACGACAATAACAGACAAAATGAAAAAGGTCATGTTTCAAGTACTTTTTTATTTCATGGACGGTGGTAGTTACTTTCTGATGCTCCTTGTTTGTTCCATTATCTCTTAGACGCGTCTCTCTTTTGAAATGTTACGTTAGTAATTCTAATTGCGCGGTTTCAAAATATCATTCGTATGGAGAAGAACCGGCAGGAAACTCCATAAGTCACTCTTTAAAAATATGCAGATTCGCAATTTTTGTATACATTATTATTTATGTATGCAACAACGTAAAATAGCAAAATTAGTACCTAGTTTTAAAATATAAAAAAATATAAACCATCCGAGAATCATGGACGAGAAAAAGGAATAAATAAAAGTGATCTGTACATTTAAAACGACAGACAGAGCGACTTTCGAATTTATAATATTAAGTATGGATGTTAAGTTGGTCAACTAAATCTTTAAAAGATCAGATAGTTCTACACTGATTGAGCTTAAATCTTGATACGATAAACCTACAACATGCCTCAAAGATATTTTCTTTTTAACTTTCCCACACTTTATTTATTTTTGTGTGTGTGTGTGTGTGTGTGTGTGCGTAATATTATTGTCGTACGTGTAGGTACACTATGTAATATTATATTTTTGTCTATCTAATATCTATCTGGTATTATTATTCAACAAAAATGACTAAATAAATTTATAGGTAACTTACTAAACTTGTCAAGCGATCGCAATAAGGCAACTAGTAAAGTTTATAAACTAAATATAATTATTATACTTTAAAGTAGAAAATATCCAAGTAACTTAAAATAGTAGTTGAAATGTTATTCCTTTAGTTTTAAACTAGCGTTTTGTTTAAAGATTAACAAAGCTACTGTCTCAGACCTATTTCCAATAAAATGTCATACATTGTATGATTGTAATAGTGTATCAGTCAAGTAAATAATTAAATACATAAATATTTTATTATTAAACTAAATCCATAGTCATTTCTTGCGGCATGGTAAGTACAACTCCTAAATACAAGGTATCTACTTAAGTAAATTAAAATAAACAGTGTTCTGTGGTACGATGCGTAAATTATTCTTAATTTTCTTACACTTAAATTAATTTTGTGCTTATCATTGCAGACCAAAAACAAAAACAGCCTGTGTGGAAATCATGGCATATGCGAAAAATTTTTGTTTCCTTTTAATTTAAGAACATATTTGAAACTCATCCTGTGTGGAAACCATGGCATATGCGAAAAATTTTTGTTTCCTTTTAATTTAAGAACATATTTGAAACTATGTGTGGCCTTTGTTATAAGGTATTTGGAATGTTTAAAGGTATGTTGGTTTTCTTGTGCCATCGATTGGGGTCAAGAACGGTTATTATTGCACATATAGATGAATCATAAATGAAAGAACGAATATGATAATATTCTTTCTGGTAGGCCAATTTTATAATCAATTAGTCTCAGCTGACAGTCATTTATCGACAAAAAATTAAATATTATTGATATTATAAAAAAATTCATTTTTTCACTTTTTGTATTTATATCTATTTACAATATATTATATTATATAATTACCACAAGAACGTGATTTTTATATTTTTGCATTTATCTTCGTCCGTTGTAGTATAATAAGTATTAAAATTTGATATTCATGAATAATAATAAAAAAGGTTGAAAAAATCATCAGTCTAGCTTCCAAAGTAACTATATCTGTCTTTCTGATTTGTCATGATTTGTGATTTCAATGAAATTTAGCGAGAAGATACTTTGATTCTTGAAGAAGGATATGGGCTGCCTTTTACCGCGATAACCAACATACATCCGGACGGAAACACGGTAATTCGGACTAATTAAGGTATTGATATCAAAGTAGGAGAAAGGCTATTTTTAAATGAAAAAATAAAATTTAAAAATTAAATATACACGATATATATTATAGCTTCCGCTCGCGGTATTTTTGACCGTTACGACCTGCAAGAAAAGAGTGTCCAATTTCCTCAAAGGTTAGCAACGCTGATGTGTCTCCTGTGTTCTAGGCGTTTATTACCTGAGGTAGTCACTTTTGGGTGCTCTTGGATGTTCTTTGAGTTCGTTCCTTGTTATTTTTTTAAAGTGCCCCGCGATACGGAATTAATTCCTACTGCGGGTGTTGTCTCTTTAAAAAACTTTAAGTACATCAGGTGAGCCGTCTTCTAGATTGATCCCTGTATAATTAAAATAGTTAAATAATCTTCAGACAAATAAGGTTCTTCCTATGATTTTGCTAAGACAAATTTAAGATATTATTAATAATTTGAAATTGTTATTTTTTTACTTATCTCCACATCTCCTCTTCATAAAATTTCATCATCATCAACAGCTTTAATAGTCCACTGCTGGGCATAAGCATCTCTTTATTTATTTTTTTATGAAACAGTCGGCAAACGAGCAGATGGGAGAGGGGTTTGGATATGGGCCTCTGGTATCCTTACTCGGTGAAACACAGCGCAGGCTCTTTGTGTGATGCCACGGCCTCACAGAAAACCGGTTGAAACAGCGCTTGCTCCAAAAGCATAATCAAACTCTTCCTCTCATCCCCTTCCCCATCTCCCAAGGCCAGCAACGCGCTTGTGACGCCTCTGGTGTTGCGGGTGTCCATGGGCGGCGGTAATCGCTTTCCATCAGGCGATACGTCTGCTCGTTTGCCCCATATTCCATAAAAAAATGCAGTGAACTCTCAAAGGCTGTTGATGAATAGCTACTAGATTGTTTACTTTACTGTATTAATCGATTGTGATATGTTGTTGACTCTGTCAAATCGTGAATAAAGCTGCTGGTTCCTTATACTTCTAACCTTACTTATACGTCCAACATATTTACACTGTACATATGATTGACATTGGTTGCGTAACCGATATCTACATTAGGCATTCCTATCACGAACACAAATAATTTGCCTGTTTTTTTTAGTACAGAATATTTTATTTACAAGGAATTTAATTAGTAGTCATAAATATGTATTTAAAAATAACTAATGTAACATATACATTTAAATATAACTATATATATAGAAGAAACAAAAACGACCGTAAAGCAATACAACGGCTTGCGATTGCGTAGATGATGTCAAATGTGAAAATGTTTTGTATCAAATCGATCGATAAGAGTGCTCGACTCATCTTGAATTAAATATAAACTGTAAAGGAATATCATTCCATTAAAGCCTTGAAGCTCATCTTATCTTGAAGCTCAAATTACCTTTATTTGCAAGTCAAGTTATAATATACACCAACGCATTACGAGTATTCTCCTAAAATGGAAAGACGAATGTCCACGCTCTAGTTATAGAAATACTTTTCGCGGAAAGACCAACTAAAATGACAGCATTAGTGCCGTCGAAATTCGTTGGTGAGTGCGACACCGGAGGCCCAATAATTATGAAGCATCTCAATAGGCCGCCATATCGTGAGCCGCCATGCTGTATTGTTGAATTATCTGCATTCGCAGTGAATATGGTGATCACTACTCTTTGATTCTGCTCATGCTTTCTATCGGGCAGAGTAGAGCCATGTTGTCAGGGCCATATATAAAAAAGTAAAATTAAGCGTGTCAGATATCTTATATAAAAAGTTCAATTCAGATTTACACAGTGGTTCAAAATTTGTTGACATCATTTCAGATATATTGATTTAATTTTTGTTGTGTTTTTCGCCATGAACTGGTATTTTACATTTTAGGCCATGATCACTTCAACAATTTAAGTTGTTTTTCATTTCAGATTCCTTTTATCATATTTTGTTAGCTTTCTAGAATTACTATTTAGGCTTGCAACGAAAAACTGCTGGGTTCATTATAGTTCTATGGAGAGATGTAATATTGTTTAATATTCCTTCATATTGTAATGTGTTCACGATGGTAATTTAAAATAATGTGTTTATTGTGTAGCAACATTGCAACGGAGTGAAAACTAAGAAACGTAATTCATCTAGAATAAAATATCTTGTGTGGCAAATAAATTTAGGTTTAATATTCGTATTAAAACTACTATTTTATATATGTTTTATAACATTTAATAATATATTACTCTAGTTAAATAGTAGGTATTATAAACGTATAATATCTACTATTTAAATATATTTTTACAATATTTATCTTACTGACGAAGATTAACTTAAAATTTTTGAGTCATTTATCAAAAACATATACAGTGGACCTCCGGTAATCCGACAAACATTATGCAGGGCAGTGTCGGACTATCGAATTTGTTGGATTATGGAGCACTGCCTAAGACCACTATAGTTCGGAATTTTTTACAAAAGAGTACCTTGTAATCCGACAAATTACATATCCAATAATAAGAATCTATATGTTATATGTACACATGTACACATATCAAATTCAAACTAAGTAAAACAATGCATACGCGTCGAGCACAATAGTGGTGGCGCGTACGAGTTGTGACCTGTTCAAACCTGCGTGATCTACATTAGCGAAGATTGTCAAACATAATTCAAAGTCATGTCGGATTACAGGGGGCGCCGGATTAGACAGGGGCCGGATTATCGGGGGTCCACTGTAATGAAAAACAAATGATTCATTCTTAGTTTATGAAAGATAAACATTTTTCATTAATAGGAAATAATTCCAGGACAATATATTTTTTACTCATTTCATTTACTTCGCGTGTCGAATAATGCTTAGGTATATAGTTGATGAGACTAAGACCGTTCTATGTTCGTCATTATAAGTCACTCTACCATTTTTAAAATCTAATTGCCATGTGAAATATTGCAAAAACTACACAAGGTGAACAAACTAGACTCACATTTTTAACTTCAGGCTTCACTTGCTAAATAACAATTTTGCGACCGCATTGTCACATAAATTCAATTCCGTCCTTTATTTTTCAGAAGTGTAGTAGGTATGCAGATACGATATATGTTTACAGATCAAAATATGGTCTACACAATACTGTAGTTAGTTAGATTTTATTTATTACAATATACAATGAACAAGCAGTTCAAGAAACAAATAACTCTTAAGTCATTATTTGTTTCAATGCCTCTTTAATAAATTCTTCTGAATTGAGAAATAAGTATTTAAGTGTTTCTTTAAGTAGCATTTGAGATAACACAAACTTTTTTCATTACATCTCTGGTTAATACAAATAGCTATACATGTAAATATATTATTTTGACGTACTAAGTTCAATACTAAATATGAAAGAATAAATACCTATCTACATTCATGTTAACTCTATTAATTAATTAATAAATATTTCGGACATCTTACACACAACGCCATCTAGTCCCAAGCTAAGCAGAGCTAGTGTTATGGTAGACAAAAGGGCCCGTGTAAAAAAATCATGGGGCATGTGAACCAGCAGGAGACCCAACGATACAAGGGCATAAAACAATACCATTCAGCACTATGCCGTCAATTGTAAGCTGCCCAACTGAGTACAGGGGGGGGGGGGAGATGTATGTAGCAACCCTCGATTTTTCTCCCTTGTCACATGATTTTTGATTTTCGTATGGAGTTGCAGAATAGGAATAGTAGAGGTATTGAAATTGTATGAAACCGATGCCGTACATAGTATGGTCATAGTCTATGGGTACTAGACAACAGATATAATACATATTATATATTTTTTTTAAATATATATGTATTGTACATTGAAAACACCCAAACTCCGAAGCAAATATTCCTAGATCATACCAACATTTGATCCCACCCGGGAATCGAACCCGACAAAGCACAGCAGTCGCATACGCTACTACTGCGCCACAGGGGAAGTCATTGTCATTTAAGTAATTACAACACAATAGAATATCTTGTTATTGTCTTCAGTTCTTAGGATGTACATATTAAATATATACGTCAAATACGTATGTCCACTTGTCCCAATGAATAAAATAAACGGTGTTTGACGCACTTGTCTCAATGAATAAAGATTTGTCGACTTATTAATAGTGATATTACTGTGTTGCTACCTACTAGGCATATTCCTTTAGTGAGACTATGTAAATACGGATTGATCTGATTTTTGAACTTTTTTGTAGATCATTTTTAAAATATACAATTTCTATATTATTTTGATCTATCGCGTTATATATAGCCTGTGCTTACAATGTAAGCGGAGACAATATTTTGTTATATATCACATTACAAATCTTTAAAGCTTTAGGATTTACTGTAATATAATAAGCATATTTCATGCGTATTAAGTTTTTCTTCAATCAATCTCCCTTTTCATAAAAACATCTACACTAAAATCAGTTACGTAATTTGAAAGATTTAAGCGTACAAAAACAAAAAGCAACTTCTTCTTCTTCTTCTTCTTTTGATGAATGGCAATCAGCCGGATCAGCTATTTCTGCCAATGACAAGTATTTCAAGTCTTCAATTCTAAGTCTTCGAGTCTTCAAGTCTTTGTCGTGATGGAATTAATGATAAAAAATATAAAAAATGTGGATGACATGAAATGGGGACCGTCTTTCGCAAAAACAAAAAACGATCCAAAAAAAAAAAAAAAAAGCAACTTCATTTTTAATTAGTACGCTTTTAATAAGTCACCTGTATGTTTGTTTGATTGTAACCGACTTTTAACTTGTAAGAGTGATTTTCAGTTATGTTAAAATTAGGTTACCTGTAACACAGGTTACCGTTTCATAGCCTTCAGGCACCAGTCTTTGACAAAGGTGGAATTCGGAAGCCAAGTTACTATTGTACCTAATTTTAAGCCATACATTTGCGAAAGAGAATAAAGTTTGTTATTATTATTCTCTGTTTTATTTTACATTTATTTATACTTTCATTAATAATCCATAATGTCCCACGGCTGGGCTCGGGTCTCCTCTCAGGACAGGGTTAAGGCCATACGTCCCCACGCTGGCCGAGTACGGGTTGGGGACTGGCAAAACAACATTGCGGCTAAGTAATCTTGCCGTTGGAGGTTTTTAAGCCGCCCGAAGGCCTCCAACTAAACTTCACGACTGTTATCCTATGATAACAACCGAGACCGACTGCTTAACGTGATCTCCGAATCACGGAGACGCTCATGGTAACATGCCACCAGCGGTCACCCATCCAGGTACTTACCATGCCGTCGTTGCTTACCTTGGTGATTGTTTCCTATCACCGAGTGCAATTGAGCTATAAGCACCTCTGTGATAATAGATAGATCCCAATATAACGTAGCACGACCATTCTCTAGAACTGGGTCGGGCACATACCTGTAGTATGGCACCTCTGAATTCACAAGTTTGAATATAAAGGCAAGCTGTTGATGTGCTATCTTGGCTACTTGGTTGTGCCTGAGCATATATTCGCCATTATCAAGACAAGGACATCCAGAAATACTATGCTTAATAGATTCCCCGGGACGGTGATATGCCCGACAGATTTCAAACGTACCATCTTTCAGGATATACTTCAGATAGTTATTTGTCATAATAACTTCGTCCATAATCGCGCCAATTCTCTTTAGCCAGAGCGAGTGTAGTGAACCCGGTATCCACTGCAACCACACTTTGATGTACTCCCACATGAATATGTAGAAAATTTTCTCTAGGATTGTACATCTCGCGTTTGTGTGATTTGATATTCAATAGTCAACGAACCCAAAACTTTCGCGGGTTATTATTATTATATACTATGAAAAGAAAAAGACAGAAACAACTAAGGGAGCAAATCACGTAGGATGAAATCACAGCAAAACAAGGAAAACTTGATACAAACTTAATCCAAAACCTCCTTTCTAAAGACTGTTGATGTGATGTGAAAGAATATTTCTTCTCCAGGACGTCTATGGCAATTTTTCAAAACAAATTTATATTTGAGTTTTTTAATCTCAAGGAAACAATTCTTCTTATCTTTGTTTGTTTTTACGAACGTGTCGTTCTAATAAGCATTAAAGTAAGCTTTATTTTGAGTTGCAAGTTTTATCTAAATATTGGCAATAGCAATATGTCTTCCAAAATGAGTTAAATAGCTTCTTAAGCTCAAAGGTCATAACACTAAAGTGGGAGTGCGTATACGTCAGTCATTACCAGCCTATTTAGACATGTCAAATACCAGAATGACACTTGACCAGCTGCCATAATGTGTTCTCTAAAATGTACAAACTGACGTATTTGTTGAGTTACGTTTTTTTCGGATATTACATCATCTTTCTTTCTCATAAAACATAACACCATAATGTGAAACGATTAGAACTAAATCAGACAAGAAAACTGCCAAAATTTATGTACCTGCGTAATAATAAATCGTTTTTGAAGCTGGATTTACGTACTTTTCGTCCGTCCTCCTTTCTATACGTTATCCTGTAGACGTATCCGGGGAAAGATTGCCGCAAAACTAGACAGCTGATTGATTAGAAAATATTAAAATTAAATACAGATGAACATCGGATTTTTTCAAAACAATATGTAGAGCAACATAAATTACATACAGTTTTTTTTAATTCAATGTGTGGTGTTGGAGCATGATAGGGTGATAATGATAGTTATGCTTATTTAAGTAGGTACTCATAGGTATTTACGGGACGATAACTTGAATGCTGCGAAAATCCAATGGACATATATTAAATTAATACGCAATATTCGCAAGTATGCATGTATTTGCTCCATTCACGGATCTAAGTTTTACGTTTTATTCTGCGAAGTGATTTCAGAAATTGATAGATTTTAAGTAATTAAATAACAGGATTATTTAATATTAGCTTTTGTCCGCGGCTTTGACCACGCCTATACCGGTTATGGTGTTATTTCCACGTATATGCCATATCATTGTTAAGTTTTATCTAAACCGGTTCACTTTTTGCGTAAAAGAGTAACAAAAATTCATAAATTACAAACTTTCGCATTTGTAATATTATCTAGTAAGGAGTAAAAAACTTGTACTTACTATTTTATAAAATTGTAAATATCGGTGTCGCTGTCCGCAGGGTGGCGTTCAGTCTCCATTACTCTTCGCAATTTTTGTATATACTATTTCTAGTAATTTACTTTCACCTACCACTTTTACGCTGATGATTAACATATCTGTAAATGCACCGGTCAGTAAGTTATCGAATGCACTTACTGTTATCAACTCTGACCTAGAGCTTGTAAGTACATGGAGTAACAACTATGTCCATCCAAAATTAACACTGCAAAATCACAGGAGTCAAATCAAAATTGAGTGGTCACTCTTACCTCCAGTTCTATTTAACAATACAATTATTCCGATTAGCAGCCAAGTAAAAAATTTGGGTATCCTCATTGACAGCACCTTATCTTGGGGACCTCAGATTCAGGAGGTTAGCCGCAAAGTGTTCGCTGCAGCAGGATCCTTGCGAAGGTTGCGAAAATTTCTACCTACACCTACTAAGACTGCACTTGCACAGATGCTCCTTCTTCCCATTATTGACTACGCCGACATTAGCTATCTTGACCTCACTGAAACACAACTCGATAAACTTGAGCGTCTTCAAAATTATTGTATGCGATTTATATTTGGACTACACAAATATGATCATGTTTCCCACTTCCGTAAAAGCTCAAGTGGCTTACAATCTGTTTAACATTTTGATTAATCCATCAACAGGGGTTGATGGATTAAACAAAATTTATTGTTTAATTATTATTTATTGTTTAATTTATCTCAAAAAAACGCTTTGAGTTCCTTCATGACACACATTTGAAATGCCTGAGGTCTTCTGAGGACCGGCGACTGAAGGTACCAAAACATTCTATTAATTTTTATACTAACTCATTTTCCGTAGAAGCTGTACGTTTATGGAATGCATTACCAATTTCTATCAGACGTGCCCAATCTGTTACCACTTTCAAAACTATGTTATGTGAGCATTATCTGTCTCTCGTAATTTGAAACTAACGTATATATGTATGTAAGTAGGTTAACATTTACATATATTACGTATATTCATATGAGTATGTATGTATAGTATTTTTTATTTTTTTCTTTTATTTATTTTATAGTATTATTATTATTTCATATCATTATTTATTAAATTTGTAATATTTTTGTTATTATATAAACGCAAAAAATTTTTTTCCTCATATTTAAATACCCTACAACAGCTTTGAATGAAACCTGTCCATCCAAAGGTTGCCTGGAAGAAATTGCAATGAGTAATAAAGGCGCCCTTTGTACATCACATTTTCAGTTTTTCTTCTTTTTGTTAATTTTTAGGATTGTATATTATGTGTAAACCTTGGCGTGCAAATAAAGCGTTATCTATCTATCTATATAGTTACTATATATGTATTTTTCCTCATGCGGGAGGTCTCTTTTAAAATAATAATAAAAAATAGTACACCTGAGTTTAATTCTAGATATAATAGAATACAAAACAATTTTGCAACTTTATTTTGTAAATCTTTCACAGTAGGAACAAAATTGCGGCAATTCAAACTGCAGTTAACCGATTTTTTGACTTAGGTTAGACTTGAAATAGGTAATAAAATAAATTAGTCTACGTTATTTAACATTGAGTCGTAATTATGTAGATAATGTGTTTTGACATTAAGTCACCGAAAAGATGAGTTATTATTGTGTTGCTGCGCCTTTGTGCATCGCACACCCTGTTCCATAGGTAAAGACGCCCTTGCTTGGTGCAAAACGTATACTACTGAAAGCTTTTATAAATCATAAATGAACACCTGAATTTGGGATACAGACGAGGATTCCAGCGTTCAGAAATTGTATGTTAAGTTTGCTTAATGTAACTGTTTCTTATCAGATAAATTTTTTATACACTCTTTTATTAGCTTTATGTACGCTACTTATGTAAGCCACGAAATTTATAAAAACAATTTTCATTCACATCAAAATGTCGATTTTAAATGAAACTTCGAAAACTTATTAAGGATTGATGACAATACAATAAGTATTTTAAGTATTTCGGACATCTAACACACAACGCCATCTCGTCCCAAACTAAGCGGAGCTTGTATTATGGGTACTAGACAACTGATATGAATACATTAATGCTTTTTTTTTGTAAATACAGACATATTATACATAGAAAACACCCAAACTTCGAAACAAATATTTGCTGCATGTTTTTACCGTGGGAGAGCCACGCTTCGGCATGAATGGGCCGGCTCGACCGGAGTGATACCACGGCCTCACAGAAAACCGGTGTGAAACAGCGCTTACGCTGTGTTTCATCGAGTGAGTGAGGATACCGGAGGCCCATACCCCAATACAACGCCCCCTATCCCCCTCACCATCCCCTTTCCCCCCAGGCCGCCATAGTGTGGGTCACCATGCTGCATTGTTCTTTTTCGCATTGAGNNNNCAGCTTAAATACAAAAAAAAAAAAAAAAAAGATCTTACAAACACTTGGTCTGACCCAGGATTCGAACCCGAGACCTCACGGACAGCAATAACGTAAGCTTCCACTGCGCCGCCGAGGCAGAATAATTTGTTTGTCTAATTACCGTGACCGGAATCTTAAGAATTAACCAAATATTCCAAATCTGAAAACACTAGTGTCTAGTTCTATCTACTAAGGCGTGCGTAGGTGTCGTAAGAGCTATTTAAGTTAGGACACTAGGAGGGGTAGAAGTATTGCAAGGTGAAGGTAAATTGGAAACAGACTATACCCGTACTCTACCGTACCCGTACCCCTTTAATAGTGGTACAGTAGACTAAAATCTCATTCCTAAAGAAAGGCTGATCCCAAACAGTTTAATTAAAAAAATAGAGTGAATAAAAAAAACATTTTATCATAAAAGCGCGCGAAATACTTAAATGTCAGTTTCATTAACTAGACCTATATTTCCCTAAAACTATAAGTAAAGGTTCATAAAAAAAGGTTTATGGAGTCGAAATTAAGACCAAAGACTAGTATTTATTTTATACATATAAGGAGTCGTTCCACGGTGGTGTAAACATCAGATTGAACCAAAAAATAATAAGAGATTTGTTATGATCACCCAAAAAAACAAATAGAAACGAATGGAACATTTGCGTCATTCGGTATGCTATTTATAGAAAAACAAATTAGTCAGTTATTTACTCTACTAAATATGTGAAGTCAATTCAAATTCTAAACTGGTCTTAACTGACTACGGTGTTCTGATCTATGGGAGTCACCTTCCAACAGCATTTTTGATTATTATTTATGGTTTATTCACTTTAACCTCTATTCTTAGGACTTTGATTTGAAAACTAATACCTAGGAATGGCTTAAGTAATCTAAGATGTGTGTCGGTTTTGTGAAAAAAATCAGGGTTCTTCGAATTGTATGAGTGAGTAGGTATGCTCCTTAATTACATTCATAAAATATTTTTTTGTGTATTCTGTAATAATAAATAAAAAAAGAGGATTTCTTTTTAAACTGTTTTACAAATATATGTTGTCATCATCAATATGTTAGACATACATAGATCTGCATTACTGGACAATGCAATAACTTCTATGAATCGATTGAAAGAGGATTTTTATAATAATGACCAGTATCGACCTCACTGCTAGATCGCTATGTTACAGCTTCGGGTCTGCGATCTTCGACAAAAAAATAAATCATACCTGCCTAATAAGTGTTATCTCGATAAAATAGGGTATTAAGAGATTCCTCTACACATAGGCAGCTACATACTAATATTTTAAAGCAGAAGAATTTTTTTAGTTGAACTATTTTTAGAAACCCTACTGGTCTTTGAAAGATTCTTTGAGTGTGGGAAAGCTATAGGCCTTATAACATCACCACTAACAGCGGAGCATAAATGAAAAATGTATAAGGCATATGACGGAAAAACCGCCAGTTACCTACACTCATTGATCTATAATGCACTAGATTAGTTTAGCAATTACGAACCAAAAATGCACAGGCCGAAATTAAGAGATTTCTCTTAATCGTCAGTTTAGTGTTCAATGTCGCGCCAACCGAGGTTGACGTAATAACACGTGACGACACACCGAGTTCCCTGGGGCTGAAGCCGCAAAAAAGAGAAGCTAAGGGGAGTTTTCGCATCCATGGATGGTGTGAAGATCTCCAGGCCTACGATATGCGCGGAGCTGCGCATTTCGGGCCTGGACGACTCCATAACTGTTGATGATGTCCGCGTTGTAGTCCAGGAGAAGACAAAGTGCAACGCGGACAACCTCAGAGTCGGCACCATCCGCCCCAGTCCGGGAGGGCTTGGCGCTGTATGGGTGAGCTGTCCCGTAGCGTCGGCCAAAATCATGGCCGACGCCGGCAGGCTGCTCATCGGTTTCGTGAGCGCGAGGATTACAGTCCTGGCGGCGAGACCGATGAGGTGCTTTAATTGCCTGTCGACGGGACACACACGCGTCAAGTGCTAAAGCTGTTTCGACTGCAGCGGACTTTGTTACCGCTGCAGTCGACCGGGGCACAAGGCGGCAGAGTGCTCTGCCATGGTAGGTTACATAAAAAAATACCTATTCCATTCAAATATCAGTACAAATTTTAATTTTTAAATTTTTTTCTCTTGGTTTTTATGGGTAAAATTTCAAAGAATAGTCAACACTAATTCGCCATTGTGATGTTTATGCTTTGTCTTTGTTTAATCGTTGCGACGTTATTGTTCTTGTAACGCATGTAAGTGAGATATGTGTATGTTTACTTTCAAATGTGTTATATAGTCATAGTTCAAAGTTGTTAATTTTTTTGCGACGTGTGGTTTGCACCTCTAAAGGGGTACACACACTACACTACAGGGGTACACTAGTAGGTAAAAGTTGTACCACGTGTTTATCCACGCGGCCTGGCCGTGTGTTCCACCACGCGACTTTACGCGGTTGCTACGGGGTCATGGACCTTTTAGTAGCTATTTACTAATCACGCCACCTTAAAAGGTGAAAATGAAATTATTGTACTTAAGTTTTTTTTAAATATGATATTAATTTATTTCTTCACATTTTTTTCATTTGAATATACCCATAATTTAACTATATGAAAATAAGATAAAAACTATAGCTTAGTGTTCTTAGGCCATGTCTCCAAGGGAAGAATCAGAATGAAATTTAAAAGAAAAAAATGTTCATGTAACAACATACTTGTTATATATCATGGGCGAAGCTGGGAGAGTGACGGGGGAGGGGTTCAAATAATCCCCAAAATGTTTCTACACTATCAATGTCTTTTACACCTCTCATTTATAGTTCATAATTTTATTACTGTAAAAGGGATATAGTCATTTTATAGTCTTGAAACACATCTCGAACCACACTAACTAAAACCTGGCTCCGCCCGTGTCAAACAATGTGACAAATATTTACGTTTAATGTACATCTTTGCCACATGGAACACGCTGTAAGCATTGCTATTTTTTATTAAATGCCTCATATTTTTCTACCAACAAGATGGAGGTCATCTCATTCTGACTTTTGATTTTATAGCTTGTTAATTTTTATAAAAATGTTAAAGTTCACGGTAGACCCAACATTATAAAAAGGCTAAGACTTGAAAATATACTCGTTTGTACATAACTATGTGTTTACGTATTTTTTACGGCGTTTCCGGATTATACTACCTACTCATATCTACACATTAACCCGAGATACTCTGTTCAGAGAAACAAATAAAATACTTATACTTTGCCAAAAATTACGATAGACGCTTGATTATAAGAAATAGTTTTATACCATTCGCATCCATCCAAAAGGACTTTAACAATGTGCATCGCAACCTTCCATGCCCGTTTTAGGTAAACTTAAATATATTTCCAAAAAAAAAATTATTATATATTTAAAAATTAACAACTAACTATTCTGTAACCGACTTTTGCAAGCATGATTTTCAAATAAATTTAAGCTTGTTTTAGCTAGAGGTTTAAAACATTAACTCACTGCAACGATAGCTTCTATTGATAGTATTAGTGCCGTTTTCACCAACGTCCACTAAATTTAATGGAATATTTAGAGAGATTTATATGGTTTATTGGTCGTCCCGGCTGGAGGCTCCACGAATTATTGATATATATATTAATGAAGCTGGTCCTATTCGCCGTCTCCACGGTGATGCCGCCGGCTGTGGGTGTAGGACCTCCAGGCACGGGTAAAGGCCGCACGGAGATGTTCCTAATTAAAAAACTTTCTGCCTCGCATAACAAAACTGTCGAATGCATTGTCGCCTACGGTATTCCAGGACCTTCAATAAAAAAGCGTACTCCTTCTTAAAAGGCTGGCAATTGCGACGCCTCTAGTTTTGGGTGTCCATGGCCAGCGGTAATCCCTTATCGCTTTTCATATGATACGTCTGCTCGTCTATTGATAAGTGTCAATTGAAGCCGGTGTCAAATGGTCAGGTGATATAAGGGTTACAGTTTTTTTAAGCTTTTTCTTGAACAAGTAGACTAAAATTTTTGATCCAGTGAGACCTAACAGTAGTCAGATAAATTCCATTCCATGATGATCATCATCATCATCATCATCAGCCTATCGCGGTCCACTGCTGGACATAGGCCTCTCCAATTTCACGCCACTTAGTTCGATCTATGGCTTCTCGCATCCAGCTCCTGCCAGCCGTCTTGCGCAAATCATCGCTCCACCTGGCTTGTGGACGTCCTACACTACGTTTGCCGAGACGCGGTCTCCACTCAAGAACTCGTTTACCCCAAAGGTTATCGGTTCTTCGGCAAATGTGGCCAGCCCACTGCCACTTCAGCTTGCTAATCCTGTAGGCTATATATCTAATATACGTTAATGATTTGTTCCAAATCTCCCAAAGTCTTCTTCGTGTCCGATGATTATGTTTATTGACGATAGCTTATTAGTTTTTAATAGGGATGGCATAACAACAATTCCTGCGTTCATCAAATCATTGTTTCAGTGATTCCGTTTCTAAGAAGAAACAATCTTTAGGTATATTTGAAGAAGACAATTTTAAAGTAATTTAATAAAAAAATCACAAACACTTAATCTAATATAAGCTATAAGGGCATTAATAAGTGTGTGGCCGGTTTCATTAAAAATCCTAATTATTTAGGAAAACGATTTATCAAAATATTTTATTACTACTAGATGGTCTTATTTCTTTATTCTTATCACCATTATGACTTAGACAGGAAAGATGGATATTTGGAAAATCCGAGTAATCTTTGAATATGATTTCCGACGCGGAATTAACGTGGCAAAAACGGCTCGCAATTTCAATGCTGCTTTTGAAGAGGATACTGCTAATAAACGATCCGTGCATTTTTGGTTTAAACCTTTTAGTGATGGAAACTTTAATTTGAAAAACGAACACCCACAAGATGTGTGGCCACAAACCAGGATGGGCGATCTTCCATTCAGCGCTTTTCACCTGGATAACACTGAATCGAAGATGAAGGAAGCCGATCCGAGTCAAACTAACTGGGATTTAGCGGCATGGTTAAATGATACTTTGCCAACAATATTGACTTATTCGCATCAAATTAAGGAGATCAAAAATCGGCCAAGTCTGTGTCGGACTGAGGGTTCCGTACAAATCTGTCGGTATATCATACGATGTAGTTAAAAATTTATGCTTTTCGCAATTTTTTCTCTATCTGTGCTGTAAGACGTTGCTTCGTACCAAATTTTAAGGTCCTGAGTTCACGGCAAACACGGGTACCCTTAGGATTTTGATTCCTTTGTGAGTGTCGAAAAGTTGCAGCACAAACAGCTGCATCTTTTGATTACTTTGTCATATAAATTTGTTTTTTTCACATCTCCAAGGGACAGTAGACTGGGGTTTTAGACATGAATTTCAGCTTTATACCTCTACGTTCTTGAGAAAAAGGTCTTGATAGATAGACGGACAACAAAGTGATCCTATAAGGGTTCCGTTTTTTTCCTTTTGAGGTGCGGAACCCTAAAAATATGAAAGATGGATGCCTTATGATTTGACTGATCTGTAGAATAGCCCCGGCTTGTTATTTTGTTGAAATGGTCCATCGATGATGGAATATTTGGTCGAACATGTGACGAAAAGTAGATTATTCATGATAAACGAAAGAAAAAATTTCAATGGCTAACCCCAGATAAAACGCCGCAACAGTGTTCTAAAGCAAAGCTTACCAATAAATAAAATGGTAATATTAGCTGTTTGGTGATCTATTCACAGTGTTATTAACTAAGTATAGCTTTCTCAGGCCTGGCCAAGCAATAACAGCAGACGTTTACTGTGCCAAACTTCGATCAATAATCGATAATGGAAGACCTCACACTGCACGAGAAACCGCTATAAGAGGAGCTACAGATGCTGTAGTTAGAAATCATACGTCATCCTCCATGCTCGCCAGACCTTGCTCCAATGGACTATTATTTTAGTCGAGACTTAGACATTTTTCTTCGTAGTAAAAAAATCTTCCCAAGAGGAAGTACAAACTGCCCGTTGAATCTAGATCCTTAGAATCCTATCGCAAAGGCATAAATGAACTTCAAATTCTTCTTCTTTTTAGCATGTCGTAGTCTATTGCTAAACGTATGCCGCTTGCATGCTCCTCCATTGAGCTCTTTTTAAGGCAGCTCTCTAATCCAGGTCCCTGTCATCATTTTAATGTCCGGTAAAGTGTAATGTCCTTTTAGTTCCAGTAGTTCCACCTCCCATTGATGTCGCGGCATTCGTGCCAAGCCCAATTCTACTTAAAGCGAGCTACTATTTTGGTAATATCGATAACTATAGTATGACGCCTGCATAAAAAAGCTTTTCTTTTACTAATATTACAGTAAGTAAATTTTAATTACTCGTAGTATTTCGATGTATAGTTTTTAGATCGTACCTACCAATAACGTTCCTTCCAATTCTAATAGCAATGATACCAGTAGAAGCACGTTGGAGCAAAAGCTATTATAAATTTAATTACTCAGCTATATTTGGATGTGCAGCTATTGTTGGAGAATATACCGGTAAGGTCCTGCACATTGGAGTCCGTAACAAATATTTTGTGATCTGCGATCGCGACTTTTCTAAAGGCGTATCACCCAAAACACACAATTGTACAAAAACATACTAGATCGTACAACAGCATGGAACAAGTAATTCTAGTTGAATATTTTGAGTGCTCGGTATAAGAACAAAATCTCATAAACAACGTATTAATAGCCTGGTGGTGACTCAAGTACAGACAAGAACATTCTCGAAAGCAGGAAGTATCCGGATATACCAATACAAAAAACAGAGTTTATCAACCATTTGTTGAGGAACTAGAACACTAAAAATATGCAAAAATATACTACTGTCCCTCTCAACGAAAATACTTTAACCGCAGACCGCCTTACTAGGCTACGTACTGCCATTCGCTTTGCAAGTAAGTTCAGATAAAAAAATGTTTCTACAGAGACAAAAATACTTTATATGCAGAAGTACCTATTAAATACTTCACGTCAAGTTTTTGGAAATCACGCAGAATGTGAATATTCTTACATAACTAGTTCAAAAACCTGTCAACTTAAATTAAGTTTAGCAAAACTGATGGATATTATAACAATGAAATGAATAAGAACGATTTTGACAATGCTAAGAAGTTGTTAATATTAGAATAATTAAAACTACTGGATTTTTGTTTTGAGGTAGTTTTCAGTTTTTTATCAATATTTCAAATAAATAAAATAATTAATACCTCAAATAATAACGTGTACCTATATAACTTATTAGAAAAAAAATGGAAAGAGTATCAAAATGGTTTACTGACAGCTATATCGTGCATCGTAGCGGTCACGAGGACGCGCGCGAGCGAGTTGTCACCAAGCTTCAAATACCTAATCTGAACGAAATTCTGTGAATAGTGCTCTTAATTTTAAATCTAAAGCTGGTACACAAAAAGAGAAGCACAGACATAAGAAAAACAACAAATTCTATTGATGCTCTGGAACACTGCAAAAGACTGAAACGGAAGTGGGCTGGCCATACTGCGCGACTGAAAAAAGACAGGTGGGCCAATGGATTACAAATTGGAAGGAACCTCTAGGCAAGAGAACCAGAGGCAGACCGGTGGAGAGATGGCTAGATGAAATTTTTAAAGTGGCGGGAAAGGAATGGACTGATAAAGCGGCTGTTAGAACTGTTTGGAGAAAAAAGGAGGAGGCCTATACTCTATAAAGAGGTCCTTAATTCTGAAAGAATACTAGTTCCTAAATCATTTGAGCCCACGACTCTTACAACAGTGGTTGTAACACCGCGTTATCCTATATACTATTATATAGATAGTATGTACTAGACATGAAAAATAAGTTCAATGCTTGTAAAATTATATGTTCACTTATGGCACCTGTCAACGAAAAAGATAATTAAACTATCGACGCGCAAACATAAGTAATTGTATAACAAAGATTTTAACAAAAAAAATCTGCCAGGAGTGAGTCGGACTCGTGCAAGAAGGGGCCGTACCTTAGCGACTACCCATTGCCGTTATAATCAATATCAATATCGAGCAAAAACAAGCAAAAAGATCACGTTCGTTGTATGGGAGCTCGCTTTGAAGTCGGTTAATAATTTCAATCACTTGGCTATATCTATAGGATACTACTATTACTATAAGATATTACTACTACTGGTTATGCTTTATCCTTTGCCAAGTTACGTCAATGTGCATTATTTATAAATTATAAGTTTCTTTGTTGTGGCGTAAAATATACTTTTTACCATCGCTGTTTTATGTCCTTATTTAATAATGTAATCCGACATTGTTTACGAGTGCTAGAGACTGTCTCATTTAACTGTATTGAAAGACATTAAATAGATATTGATAATTTTTATCACATCTCCTAAAGGTTTTATAATATGATTGTATAATAATAAACATAAATAAATAAGGAATAACGTAACTTTTGTTGCAACCATTAAAGTTTTTTATGCAGTTCTTCTCAAACAGACTCTGTCAATCATCAACATAGTTTTGCATACGCTGGGCACTGAATATTATTTTTTCTTGTGTTATAATGGTCAAAATCATGTGAAATAAATGACAATTTGTTGTTTTAAGCTCTATAAATTTATACGTAGACGTAAAAGGAGTGTTCTTTAATCATTATTAAAGTCATTACTGCCATTTAACTATTTAAAAGCACCCTAGAGAAATAGCACTATTACATGATAGTATTTCCTTTTACCCGACTTCGGCACAGCGAATAGAAAACGGCAATGCATGCGTGTACTATGTTCCAACGGAGTGTCCATACTACCTAACCGATTTTAATAAAAGAGGTAGCAAAAGATTCGTCTTATAATGGCCTGGGTGACACAGGCTATATTAAAATTTTGAAAACGCTATATAATCTTGGATTTTATTAAGTTCATAATAGGTGATTTAATATGTTAATGACACACCTATATCTTCAAAAAATTAAAAGGATATGAAGCGAAATGCTACAAATACTGATACTCTATTCTTTAAAAGCTTTTTTCGTTTATTATTTCTCGTTACATTAATTCTATTAGTCGAGGGTTTTTAAATTATTTATTTTTCAATGACGTTTCAACCATCGTGGGTTTTTCGAAACTTTTAAATTAGCTTTTCATTAATTCATTTACTATTAAAGTATATAAATCTGCACAAACATGTAAAGTGTATTTTATAAGTTTGCAACAATTGATGCTGACGAACTTCGTATCTTTAGTCAGGTCTTTTCTGCAAACGAATAAACCCAATGGACTAAATGACCCTCGTTCACTATAACGTACACGATTAAATTCTCGAAAAAAAAAAACTGTTTGTAGACCTAATTATAATAACTAAAGTATGCGACTGTCAATCGCCACCGCTGTACACCGCTTCCTGCTGCGCCAAGTGTTGTGGGTTCAAATCCTACATGGGACAATACTTTGTGTGATCCATAAATTATTGTTCTAAGTCTGGGTGTACTTTGTGTCCGTTTCATGTATGTTTGTAAAGAACCCCGTGACACAGGAATGTATATTCCTAATGCGGGAGTTGTCTTTTTACAATAAAACAAAAAAAAAAATCAAGAGGTCTCGGGTTCAAATCCTAGGTCGTGCCAAAAGTGTCATTGGGTGTTTTCTGATTATATAAATACTTAATAACAACTCGGAGTTTGGAAGTTGGGGTCTGAACCGCCGTGCCTCGGAGAGGACGTAAAGCTATCGGTCCTGTGCCTGATCTCTCCCCGATTGTGGCGATTAACCGCTCCATCGGTTTATGAGAGATAGGGAACAGAGAGTGCACCTGTGTTTGCGTACACACTTGTGCACTATAATATTTCCTGCATAGTTGGCTGATCTCCGTTGAGACTGGCTGCCGTAGCCGTAGTCGGCTAGGAGAACATCTGTAATAAAAATAAATGTACAAATGACAGCCTCCTCGCGATTCGCGATATTTTCCAGGCAACCGCTGTATGGAGTTGGAGATAAAATATAACAATGGGGGAGATTCAAATTACAGTACGGATTGTCTACAGAAATCTAATTGCTGTTTATAAACTCATAACAAAAAGAACAATAAAGAGAAAAAAAGATCTTTAAAACGTTTCCCGGAATTCCAACCATTTGGTTTAACGCTCTTACTTTGATCACTCTTACTTTTTATTATTAAAGTACCTACAGCGCAGCACTTAGCACTTCTTACTGTTGTTAAATGTATTCGGGATTCGAGGAATTCCGAATAATTTGAGGGGATTCGAGGAATTCCAACCATTTGGTTTAACGCTGTAAGCTTTGATCACTCTTACTTTTTTATTTAAAGTACCTACTGCGCAGCACTTAGCACTTCTTACTGTTGTTAAATGCTGCGAGGCACTTAAACTAGAGACGCGTTAAGCTAGAGAATAATTTCACCTAAAAGTATGATCATCCTCAGCCTTTTGCAATCGACTGTTGGACAAGGGCATCTCTCATTGCACGCCACTGATCTATTTTGAGCTTCATGTGAGATATTGTTTTTTTAAAGAGCCTTTCATTAAAAAAATACAGAATCATATCGGTATTAAATTACCATCGTTATAATCTCTAAAAGACGGTTGATGATATTATGATAATGTGGTTTATCTCAGGTAATAATTAGTTACAGTAAAGGCGACGTAAGAATGACACTCCTGGCACCGCAGGTGTCGATAGCCTGCGGTATAACAAAAACTTTTCCTTCGCGTAAATAAACCTGTAACTCACACTAATATTAAATCACGCAAATGTTACAAATATAGCAGAATTATTAATATAATATGAAGGCTCGATTCCATGGAGTTTTCCATAGATGTAAATAAATGAGTTCTGAACGTTGGACTTGAAGAATTTGTTCCGGTTGTTTTGTAAAAGATTAATAATAATATTGATTGATCAATCCGATCATATAAGGTTGTGTGGTTTATGTGGTGATCTTCGTACTGTGGGGTTCTCAGGTCTACACATTCACGACTATATTTAGCAAAATTGTTATGCCAATTCAAACATTAATGTTATTGTGATTCCTCAACTTAAAAAAATTCCAAAGTGTAAGTCATCATCTACCTCCCAAAACTATTTTATTGTATATTATTAATTGTTACAGGCATGTGGTATATAAATGTCAGTGATGATTACAGATTTATGGATCGCATTTCAGTGAAGAAAATGTGACTATTAGATAGTAATTAATTTAAAAAAAAACAATTGTAAGTGCTTTCAGCAAGATTATTTGAAAAAAAAACAGTATTTTTTTTAACAAATTATTTTCCAAGTTCAATCAACTCTGAGGAAACTGACAAAAAACTATACCTGCCTACTATAGTATCTTTTCATCATATCTACACAGACACACATATATATATATGTAAACATATGTGTTTGTGTGTAAACAGATACTGTAGTAGGCAGGTACCTAATAACAAATAAGATCAAACGTGTTTTTGTAACGTTGGCTAAATAGCAAACACGGACAGTTCGAGAACAATCCACAGTTATGTTTGAAAGACTTGATTGACACGACGTTTAGTCGTTATTTCGAGAACGGCTGCGTAATTAGTTTTTAAGCATCTCACAACATAAGAGAACTGAACCTGTATACTGAACTCTTTTAAAAAATGCTTTCTAGTTACGAGATTGATTTTTGTAATTTATTATAAGCTAGCTGAGCCCTGCGGTGTTACCCGCTTGATTGTACTTTACAACAACTAACACCAACAGCGGGTGACATCGCGGGGCCAACTTACTTCTTATATCATGAGTTATCTGCCAGTGAAAGTTTAATCAAAATGGGTCCAACAGTTCTAAAGATTAGTCGGGACAAAGATATAGACGGACCTACACAAAAAAAATCATGTGAGAATTTTTTCACATTTTTTTTTCAAATTTCTAAGATGTACACGCGTACTAAAGTGGGTATATTGTTATTTTTAAACGACGGCTGGCATGAATCTAGTGGTTCTGCATTACCTCAGAATGAGATATTTTATTTTTCATACAGTGATACAATTAGTAAGGTATATAAATTTTTGTTTTGAAATACAATAAATATCATTCTTTGGTACAATTATATAAATATCATTGGCTAGATTGATAGGGAGTTAGTAACGGAAGGTCGTTTACGTATATGATAAAGAAAAGCTGATCGAGATGGTGCCCTGGACTACCCCACACTAATTTTTCTAAAATTTTTGATCTGTGTAAAATTACTGTAAAATTTTTATCGGTGATTGAGATTGCCACGCATTGAAGATGATTTTTAAGGTAATTTCTAATTCATTTCAGAGCAGAACCCGAAATTCCACATCTTTCGCATTTGTCCAAAAGGATATTGTGATCTATGCAATCGAAAGCCTTTTAAAATATCAAAAAATGAAACCGCGACTAGTGTTGTCTTGTATACGTACTCAGTGAGTTTTTTAGAAGAGAAAAAACCACGAGTGTCGTTGATTTTTCCTCCTGAAAACCATTTTGTTCTCCTCATATAATTATATATTTTGACAGGAAACTATATATTCGAGAGTACATTGCTGTTTTAAATATTTTAGAAAAAATTGGTACAAGTGTAATTGGTCTATAATGTGTAAGTTCATGGCATAAATCTTTTTCTTTAAAAGGATTTACAATTAGGTTTTTTCAACTTTTCATGAAATATAACCTGAGTAAGAGATACGTTGCTATGAACCGAAACGTTTATTAGATACGACGTGTATAAGATGGTTCAAATATGATCGAGACAAATGCTCTGACACGTTTATTTAATATCGAAATAATTTACAAAAAAATACAGTTTTTCTAAGCTCTTCCCCTCAGGTTTCCTAGAGCTTCTTGATGCAGGTATCGAAGAGGCCATGTGCGCACGAAGTCCTCTACCTCGTAGTTGGTTTTGAATCTTTTAATGGTCTAAACATGTGGTTGTCGCAGGGTAATAAATCCGGACTGTAGGTGGGGGTGATCCAGTACCTCCCACCCCAATTCCGATATTGTGTTGAGCGTGAGACACGCGGTATGAGGGCATGAATTTTTGCTTGAAGTTCAACAGTATAGGAACCCATCGCGCCGTTATTTTGCGATATTGCGTGTGTGCGTGGATGATAGACTCTACACTACTATTAGCGAAAAGTATTTCCCGTGTAAAAAAAGGATCAAATATAAATAAACAGTACCCCGAACCCTTATTACCAAATTTCTTTGGGACGGGTTTAAGTTAATACACCTGAACTTTGATTTTTTATGTAAAGCAACTGCGATCAGTTCAGTCAGTCCACATGTATAATAGGTGATATTGAATGGCCTATTGTTGGACTTATGAAGGGCTGTCATTATCTGTATCGATTCCCAAAGAAATTCATATAACAAACGACACAGACCGCTTATCATGCTCTACGAGGTACAGATGGAATCTCAATGTGTTAGGAAATGGTCACCCATCCGTAGGCTGACCAGGCTAGGATTGTTTAACTCCAATGCTTGCAAGCTTCTATGACATAGATAAGCTGTAAATAGTTTCATGAAGACAATGCGCAGATGTAGTATTTTATTAGGTATAACTTTATAGATAGCAAAAACCAGTGATTCCCCTGAAGTTAAATGTTACATTTATGGGCATTGAGCTTCATCTTGATTACACAAGTTAATATACAGCTACGTATCTGCGAATACAATAAAATTGATGGTTCTTGCAATTAAAGAATAGCATTAATAAAAAAAAACATCATTTTAAGATGAGTGAATAGTGATTTAGATTCTTGAAAATGGACATCTATCCGTCAGAGTAATTTGTATTTTCGTCATAAAGATTCGATGACTAACACAGAGGATCAGTAAATAAAATTTATGTACGGTCAACACCAAAAATCTCAGTTCAAAATACATAAACTCTAAAATGGCATACACATCTCCTGCTAAAGTACAGTCAACCTCGAAAGTAGTTGGCTGTTTTATTGTTCCAAAAATTTATATACACAAATAACTTACAAAGATTCAAATTTTATACGGATGGCTTGTTGCAAATTGGCTTTAAGCAATGACATTTGTTAAAAAAACCGCTACAAAACCTGAATAAACCTGTTTATCGTTGATAACAATTGTTGATTGAAAATGTGAACGATATTCGATGTAATATACAAGTCCTCATTCACAATCAATAGGGTCGATAAATTAAGGTAGGTACCGTAAGGTACAAAGTGCTACTTAAATGCAACTGAAATTATCATGTTATACGTTTAAAACAAAACAAAAATGATAAACCGGAAATACCACTTCTGATTTTCCATATGCATTAATACATTTCTTTCAGATGTAATTGTGAAGGAAGTTATCTATCTCTCAACCTATGAGGAACGCATCAGAATTATCAAGGCCCAATTTCATAAAAAAAGATCTTGAACAGCAACAGTACCGAAGTGTAATGTTCAGGAGATGTGATGTCTATTGCAGTCCTTCATCGCCATTGTCTTGGAAAGTGTACCGATGAACATTCTCAACTGGTCTCACATACTCCCTTCTACACCACAATAAATTCTAGCCTTGGAAGGAACCATTTAGAGTGGAGTACATGAGTACCAATTCATCTTTCTTTATTGTGCCGATCAGTCAAAACCTGAAACTACTACCAGCTACTTACTATCAGTGAATTATGATCCCGGTTCCTTTAAGCGGAGGCATGAAAGGCTACAATAGTGTAGGACCTTACCGCTTTGCCCTCATTCGCTATGATGATGGTGACCAGAAATCACGGATTATACTCTTGCTTTGCATCAGACAACTAAACAATACAAAAAATGCAAGTTAATATAATATAAAATACTTTATAATTTCATTCTGATGGCGCTAATTGATAACAGTTAATGGTTAATATGATTTTAGCACATACGGTTTAATTATGAATAAATTAAATTTGAGTTAACTGCTTTCAAATAATATAAAAGTTAATTAATAAAAAAACAAAGTTCAGCGGTTTCTTTTTTTGTAACTGAATTAATATTTCCTGCACACCAAAATCCTAACATGGGTATGCCTTTTTCGTGAATTTCTTCCCAGATAACTACATCTGGCTAAAAATAGATATCTAAAGATAGAAATATTCTGAGTGATACTCGCACGGCGAAACTCTTGATGAGTCTAGAAGGATGGCTCAAAAGATTAGTCCGGCTCATTGGAAAATATATTAAAATATTATACTTAATCATATGTATAAAACTCAGCCTTCCTAAAATGACGTGGTCCCACATTTTTTTAAAGTATCTGGTTTTCATTTGTTTATAACAATATCATATATGCCATAACGTAAAATCCAGCCTTCCTACTTTGATCTGAGGGCCATTATATAGAGAACATTTTAATATGTCCATTTTGAGAACTCTGCTTTGACGTAAGTAAGTAAGCATGTTTTTTCCCATCTTTGATAACTGCAGACGGCATTTTCAAGTATCTAAATCACTATTCACTCATCTTAAAATGATGTTTTTTTTATTAATGCTATTCTTTAATTGCAAAAACCATCAATTTAATTGTATTCGTAGATACGTAGCTATATATTAACTTGTGTAATCAAGATGGAGCTCCAAGCCCATGAATGTAACATTTAACTTCAGGGGAATCACTGGTTTTTGCTATCTATAAAGTTATACCTAATAAAATACTACATCTGCGCATTGTCTTCATGAAACTATTTACAGCTTATCTATGTCATAGAAGCTTGCCAGCATTGGAGTTAAACAATCCTAGCCTGGTCAGCCTACGGATGGGTGACCATTTCCTAATACATTGAGATTCCATCTGTACCTCGTAGAGCATGATAAGCGGTCTGTGTCGTTTGTTATATAAATTTCTTTGGGAATCGGTACAGATAATGACCTGTAGGTAAAACGGCACCGCCTTAGCTTAGCGAGTATTCATTCCTTTTTAAGTTTAAGTAAGACTACCGATCCAAACAAAAATTATCTTTCTCAAAATGACTTAGTCTGGGGTGACTGGGATCTCACTCTATCGGGAACATAGGCTCTTAAAAATAACCAGGTACATTGTTTCTTTTAAAACCTGCCAGTTGTTTCACATATTTTTAATTTACTTTATATAGCACAACTACATTTGAAGCAAAATGTTAATAAATTGTAAATAACAAATAGATAGAAGATAATATAATAACTTATATGAGATAAATTTATTAAGTAGTATCATAAAAACATTATAAACAATAAAATTGAAGTGTCTGTTTGTCCATATGTTTGTTTCGTCTAATCTCTTGAACGGCTAGATTGATTCTAACGGTACTTTAACTGGCAGATAGCCGATGTTATAAGGAGTAAGTTGTGAGACATACTTAATAATGTGTAATAAAAAAAGTATAGTGTTAACTGTTTCCTGGGCTAATTCTGTGGCCGCTATTCATCAGGACTGTGTGCATATCTTTCATTGCCTAGGTTGAAACGAATTATTGTTTTTTTTATTAGCTTAACATACTTATATAAATAAGTGTATTTGACGAATCAAACACGAAATCGAGCAGGACAATACGTTTTTTTTTACAGAATACTTTTTTATGCGTGTATTGACTGGTGAACTTAGGTTTTTGGACTAAAAACATCGGTTAAGTTGGCTAAATTAATAATAATTTAGCCAAAACTATGACATTTATACAGAGGAAAGAATTTTGTTTTGGGTACAAAATAAACATTTATTTTAGTATATATTTAAATACGAAAAATAATTCGTTTTCTTTTTCTTATTCGCTGTTGAAACTGATTTTTTATAGGAAAAAAAGAATATCTATCGAAACGATTTCGTTGTGCAAAGATCTCGATGATGATACGATTTGATATATTTTAGCTCTTTTTATAATTTCCAGTTTTGGAGTATATTAAATACATTTCAAATGTTATGTGAAATAAAAAAACACTCTTTAAAATGCAAATTAAAACTGATTATTATAAAATTTATTGTTTGGTATATTCGTGTCAGTTTCTTTTATTTTATATCTTTATTTTAGAAGTATTTTTAATAAAAATATATTGATTTAGGAAGTTAGTGTATTTACACTGAATGAGGACTATAGATGTATTTGATATGGTATATAAAAAAGGATGTTTTTTCAAAGATGCTAACGGTCACTACTAATGAAACCTTCTCATTCAAGTACATCATGAAGAATGTCTCTGAGATATCCAAAGGTATTATATTGGGGAACATATCCAGTTATTCTCTCAGGCTGAGAAATTAACGGGTAAAAATACAATTTATCGTTGTAATTCTATCAGCAAGGAAAGTTGTTTGCTGAAACCATAGACTTATTAAAAAAAAGGTAACAAAAATGTCACTGTCAAAAAATATATCGAAAGCATGTAAGAGGTAATCTTTTTACAAAATAGCAAAGTAAGACAAAAGTTGAAGAAAATTTAATACGTTTATTATTACGGTTAGTATATTTTTGTTCTTCCGATATATGCAGTTCCACGCATTGATTGTCCCAGACAAATTATCTGCACGACATCAATGGCGCAGTAACTTATAATCGCCGGTGATAGATACAGCACGTATTGATGGTGCGAAGCCCTTATCTTGGCAGTAGCCGTGACGTCAAATAGCTCGGTGATATATACGGGCGGATCAAGCGCGCGCGAACATTATTAGTGTAAAAGTGACCTGCGCAATTGCCCACGCGCCTCGCAGTTCGTGCTGTAGATCTTGAGTTGCGCACATTGGCGTCTCTTTGATATTGCAATCTAATATTGCGTTTTACCAGTGTCTTAGTGAATATTTGTGTTGGAGCATAAATTTGAACGGTAAGTCTTGATATTTAAAATAAATAAAAAAAAACACATTTTTTGATCAATTGATAGGTTTTGTTCAGATATATTATTTTATGTATCTAAATCAAAGTAAAATATTTTTTTATTAGAAATAGAACAGAATTTTGGGTTGCATTTATCACCAAAATGAATGGAACAGACATTGTGATTGATGAAATATTAAATTCAATATGAAAATCATTAAATTAAAATGAGTAACTATTGGCACACCTACATTAAAATAATTGGTTTTAATTAAAAAAAGAAGCTTAACACAGTAACATAATTAAAATAGAATTCCTTTAAATTCGTGTAAATTTGGTATAATATTTATTATAACCTAAATATTTATAATTTTAGCTTCTCATTGCAACTGCAATGATAGCAATGATTTCTAAATGTGACGTTAAAAAATAATATAATAATTAGAGACAGTGATTAAACATAAATTAATCAGGGCATTTAATATGTAAAATAATTAATAGCTATTACAAATATTAACAAACAGGTGTATGTAATGTGTTATATAATACAAAAATAAGACAGTTTTCTTCATCATATCTATCAAATAAAATAAAACTAATTATAAAAACAACAAAAAAGGGACCAACTGTTGTTTGGAAATTCATCATTTTTAAGATTAGAAATATGATATGATAACGCGAAGTAAGCCGTAGGCGACAGCTAGTCTAATCTAAAACGGCATGCATACGCTAAAAGCCGAAAGCATCAGCTGATGCTATACTAAATTAATATTCCGGCAAAATTCATATTGAAAAAATCCCAGCGGAATTTTGGAACCGGTTTTTTTATTCATTTGCATTGCTATCGCCTCATTTATGTTTTATAAACTCGATCACCTCGGGGTGCGGTCTTGTTTGACTTTTCGATTAACCCTTGACACATTCGTCAAAAAAAATTATTTTACTTAAGATGTATTGTGAAATTTCCGGCCTTCAGTAGGATTCCAATCTTTATTCGGAACTCGTTCTACGCTAGTAATGCTAAATTATGATTGTTTTAGAAATTAACTATACAATTCTTGTGTTCCATTAAATAGCCTTTAATTCGTTTCATTCAATTAATTGTATTTCAGTTAAATTTGATTTAAACAGAAAACAAGGAAATCCTCTGTAATTTATCTCCCTCCGAGCCTTTTTTATCAAATTAAGCCGATGTCAGCTTTAAGGCTATTTAAATCTTATATTCGATTTAAACTCTAAGTGACTGTCATCACACCTCTACAACCATGTACTAGTCGATATCGATATTCTGTAGAAAGACAGTTGTCGGCAAAATTGTCTCGTTCATACTGTTACTGTCCACTTCTGAGCGAAGAACTTACTCAAAGAGACCATACTGGTCTCGAGAGGGCCGCATTCATCCGCTGTCAGTCATTTTCCTCAAGGCATCGGTCTATTGCTTCGCAGTTTCGCACTGCGTTTACTTAATCGCAGTCTCCACTTTAGCACGTGTCCACTCCAGCGACCATCTGTCCGCCTGGAGACATGAACGGCCCACTTCTACTTCAGCGGGCTGATTTTCTGTGCGGTATTGGTTATTCCAGTTCTCTGTCGAACTTTTTCTTTAGGCATTAACAGAAATTGTGGACCATGTGTCAATTGTCAGTGAATTATCAATCGATCTTAAAAAATGAAAATATATTTGTATCAACATATTCGAATCCATTAATGAAAAGAACTAGTTCGTTCCATTATACAGATACTTGAACGCGCTTATGTTCACTATTCATAATTATACTTTGGCTACCATTAATAAGCGGAGTTTTTGAGTGTATAAAACCAGTTATAAGCTATGAGTTATAAAAAAAAAATTACCGGCTACATGTAATTTCATTCATTGGACATTGAACAACATGGTAGTCTAGTTTTTTTTTATAGAAAAGAGGGGTACAATTGATGGGCAATTTAACTTCCACGTCAAACCGCAATATAAATCTTTACGGATATTTTAGTTCCAATTTATTATTGGAGATATTAAATTAGTTAACTGTAAATAAAACGTGTTTCAAACAGCCGATGGATACAGTTAAATATTAAAACTAAAACACACACTGTTATGAACAAAAATTAAAAAAATAAGATGGAGATGTGGACCATGGTTGTGGGTGGATACAGTTATTCTTTAGACAGGTCAACGTTTTTTAAACTTAACCTAAACAACACTTAGCAATAGTATTGCTTTAACAATATATTTAGGATCTGATTTGAAATCTAGCTCTCTATCTATGCGCCTCGTAAATGTAGGCGCTATTAGAACCAAAAATTCACTTCATGTGTCACCTAAAAATTATCTCATCAATATGAACAGGTATATATAGAAAATACAATTATTAGAAGTATATAAATAAATAAATAACTAAATATTTTAGAAAATTAACACACAAAGTCCATCTTGTCCCAAACTTAGCAGAACTTGTATAACGAGTACTAGACAACTGATATAAATACATAAATATTTTTTTTGTAAATACGTACACATTATACATAGAAAACACCCAAATTCCGAAATAAATATTTGCAGATCATAGAAACATTTGATCCGACCCGGGAATCGAGTCCGAGACCTCAAGCACAGCAGTCACTTACGCTTCCACTGTGCCACCGACGCAGTCAATATGTAGACATACTGGTGATTACTCATTTTATTTCGGGTTTTTGTTCACAATAGCATCCCGTAGGTTATTTTGTACTCTACATACAAAATTTTAACGATAATTACAATTTGAACGATAAAATTTTAATGTGTGATTAACTGTCTTTACATCGTTAAAGTTACGTGTATTAGGACCTATATCAGGTCTATAAAATTCAATTTTATTGTTTGATCAAAAACTTTAAACTATATTTTTCCTGCCTATAGCTCAAACCTGGTGCACTAGTTTCTACACAACTTTGAACAAACATTTACATTTAGTTTTAGCTAACGAATGAGGTTGCATTCTCTCCTCCCTGCATTCTCTCACCACAAACCTCAGACATGCGGTTAATGAGTTTACAAATTAGTGGCCTTAATTGATTAATTGTGCAATATTTAGAAATAGTGTAATTAATTCGTACTTGACTTAAGAAGATTTTAGAGCGTACAATCAGCTTCATTAATTGACTCTAATTGATATTTAAGTTGCAATTTATTTATATCTTGTATAGCTCTTCCGATTTTTCGTTACACTACAAGAAGGCACATTTACGATCATCACTTAAAAACGCATATGAAAATACATTTTTACGTATAGGAATCCTGTGCTGTACCAATGTTTGTCCGCAATGAACTCCTAAGCACCCAGTTTGTTTTCTTTAACATTTAGTAAAACGTAAGCCATTTTTAGTAAGTTTAATAGTAATAAACAGATTAATATGTAATAGAAAACGACAGGAATTTCTGTTATCTATGTTTACAAAGCGTCTATTAGTTAATAGACGCTATAAATATATAGACTTCCCAATTACTCAATGCAAAAAAAGGAAGTGAAAATTTTAAGTTTTAAAAAGCGTTACTGAGTGATTTAGAAGACAAGGAGGATTTCATAGAATGTTGACAGATCTGTACACAGAACAGAACAATTTGATCTTTTTTTATTAAAAAACACCTGAATAACTTTTTATTAAAAAACACCTGAATAACTTTATTTTACAAAAATACAATTTAAGGAGAGATTAAGGTCTTATCTTTTTCATGAGTTCATCCGTGCGAAGCCTCGTTGAGCAGCTAGAATGTTTATAAATAAACATTGCGATGATTAAGTACTTCCTTTTAGATGTCCGATAAACATTAAATGATATACTTGCCCAACATGCGTGCTACTAAGTAAAGGTACACTTGAACTTGAAGCCAGTGTTTTGAAAGTAAGTACGGGTTTGTTCGTGAAATATAAATGTGCGTGACGATGATTGCTTCACAATAACGCTTCGACATTGAGTCGAAACTTCTCATTAATTTTTCTTTCAATGTTACAAATTAGCAACAAATGTTACCTCCGAAGAAAATAGACCGGTATTATGAAGAAAATGACCTATAGATAAAGTTGAGCTCATTATTTGTATTTACGATTATGAGCCTATGTAAAACCTCAGATAAACCTGATTTTCATATAAAGACTTTGGTGTAAACAAGTTATAAGTAAGCCAGAAAGCATAATAAAAATTTGAGTAGTTCGTGTAGGCACTGGTTGATGTCACGCTATCCGAACTTAGTTTTGTCGTATACGAAAGAGTACAACTTTATTAAAGTACTCAAAAAGCAAAATGGGTGTTAAACACTTAACCTAAAAATATAAAAATTTAAATAATTATCGTTTTATCAAAAATACGATATGAACTTTTTAATTAAATAAGAATGCTCTGAATCCAGAACTTTCTTCTTTTTAAGGTCGACTAATAAACTACAGCACGTCGGGTCAGTAAATAAAATTAAGTGATTATTGGAAATAAAGTAAAGTGTTTAACCTCAAACATGTCATTACCTATTAAGCGAAATTTAATGTTACATACTTACTGTCAATTTTCATTCGTAATTGCCTCAAGCCGATAAAAGAAATACCTTACATATTTCAATATTACTAACGAGTATTACTTATAGTGAAAGTTATCTTAATTAATAATTTAGAGATTTTCAAATATTATCACATTATTTTATCGCCATTTTGATGCCCACCCATCCATACAAATAAACTCTTTAGTTCGAGTGGGTTCTACTGTAGGTAAATAGCCGTAATAATATATAAATCACTAGCTTTTGTATGCGGCTTCGCACGCGCTGAAGTAGATA
This sequence comes from Hyphantria cunea, assembly GCA_003709505.1. Taxonomy (NCBI): domain Eukaryota; kingdom Metazoa; phylum Arthropoda; class Insecta; order Lepidoptera; family Erebidae; genus Hyphantria; species Hyphantria cunea. Next base: position 527,017 of record PKRV01000945.1, on the reverse strand, counting down.
TTTTCATCCCCTATTTTACCCCCTTAGGGGTGGCATTCTAAAATTAATTAGTAGTCATTTACGTTAACTAAAGAACCTACATGAAAAGTTTCAGGATTCTAGGTTTAGAATTTTGGGCTGTGCGTTGATCTCTGGGTATCTTAGTCAGTCACCTTCCTCTTTTATATAGATTGTCAATGTGCTATTTTTTTGTTATTGAGTATGAGTAGAGTCGCTAATAGTTTCATGTGAGAAGAGGTTCTGATGAAATGGCTAACAACTTATCATAAGATTGGTCGGATGTTTTTGTATTCTAGTCAGCACCTAAGTAAATTTTACTTCCAAAAAGTGTCTATTAATTTCTTGTCATTATTGGTTTAGTGGGAAATTAAATATTATACTTATTTAAACTACTATTGTACATATAATAGTTGGATGTTTGTGGGGTTTTTACATACACATTACAACTTTATTGCTGCACAAGCCAGGACCTGGTTTATTGCTCTACAATTGTTGAATAGGAGCTTTATACTTTAAGAGGGTCATGTTCATAGGTGGTTTCTATGTGAAAGTATCGTACATACCAGCAATTTTCTTTGTACTTGTCATTATTCATCGGTTACGGCTCTTCAAACTGCTCTTAAGATCTTTTGACGGAGTTGTGTTTAGTGAAGTACATTTTGCGGTGTTTTACATATTATTTGCATATTACTATAGGTATAATTTACTTACAGACATAAGCGCTAAGCAAATAAGTGTGTATTTGTAAAATATATTATCAAAATAAAAGTAAATATACTGAGTAAACAGGATACGAGAATCATTAAGTAATAGAAAAATAAAATAGAAACGTTGTTTTGACTCATTGTGGATATAAAAAATATACCTAAATAAAACTATACTTATGTTGTTGTTGGTAGTAGACAACACCAGTAGATAAGTAGTATCTACTTAAATAAAAATGATTATAGCCAGACTCATTCCAACAATTATTTTAGTGTTAGGTAGTCTATTTATTGTGCAAGGCTATAGGCTATAAAACGTCGCGCTAAGGCCGATAGGAGCCAAGCGAAAATGTTGTAAAAACTGGGTAAATTTATTTATTTCCAGAGATGAAATTGCGTGTGTTAGCTAGAAATTATATAAAAATTTATGATTATATCTTACCATATTTATCATTTTGATCATGGGATTGGAAAGTTTCACAACTCAATGTAACAAAGCTGTATAACAATTTACACAAACACCTTTTAATTTCCTACTGATTAACTTCATTGCGGATTTCAAAATAGTTTTTCATTGGGACTTCCCGAGTGTTCTAAATCGGTATGCTCGTGGGTCACACTGATCCTGGTACAAAATTACAGTGAGCGTTAACATGAGTGTAAGTCTCCCAATGACACCTCAACTTTTATAGAAGAACCGTGGTTGTCGTTAGATTGAATATATATATATATATATATATATATATATATTAAAATTGACCTTCTATTAAGTACAATATCCATATTTGCAAAACATACTCCTTTTTTAAATTTACTGCGAAGATTACCCAACCTGCAGATACCTCATTCGTGAAGCGAACAGTTTTCGAAAGTAATGGTCAATTTTGCTTTGAAATGTCAGTGTCATCATATAATTACTGTGTTTGATGTTATGTTAAGTGCGATAAGATTTTTTTAAAACAAATAAAAATTGAATTAATAATGTTTATGTTTAGACGTTAGTTTACTTAGAAAAAAACAAGACTGTTGATTTATGATTGAGGCAGACTTAGGTACGTCAAATTGAACATCGAAAATCATTTAATTTTATAATGAGTATTAAAAGGTAAAAAATAATATGTTCGTGTAATATTTGACTACACGGTTGGCCTAGAGGTTTCATTGGTTGCCACACCACTTCCTACTGCGCCAAGTGTTGTGGGTTCAAATCCTGCATGGGACAACACTTTGTGTGATCCATAAATTGATGTTCTAAGTCTGGGTGTACTTTGTGTCCGTTTCATGTATGTTTGTAAAGATCCCCGCGACACAGGAATGTATATTCACAGTGCGGGAGTTGTCTTTTTAAAAAAAAAAAATATGAATAGTGTCTAACATTTCTATATGGATCGCTACTATTTCTTTTGTTTTTTTTCTTTTGTTTGTTTTTTTTTATATTAATATGTGTTACCTGTGTGTAAACTACCCTAAATTTTAAAATTTTTGAAACACACATATCCGTTTTATGTTTGTCTGGAAGAAATCGCCGAGAGCGATAAGACCGCCACTTATAAAATGTTATACATTTTGTGTGATTGTTCCTATTGTACCATTTCTTACTATGTATATACAATAAAGATAAAAAAGTAAATAAATAAAAGAAGTAAGCCTATCACCCATTAAGATTTTACCAATTTTCGTTAAAAGACAGTAAATACAAAGAAAAACTTTGAGGAATCATTAAAGATAACCCATCGTCAACTTTACAAATCATTACAGTACTAAGATTTACAACAAACGCAACTTTAAAACCTCTCAGTTCACTTAGCATGTTTGGCAGACGGGTTTTGAGGTCGAAAACTGTAATGAGTGGAGTATTTTGCTCACAAAAAAAAAGCGTTATCTTTATACATAAGCCCAATTAAAACAACGAAATATTGAATCGAAAGCAGTGAACTAATTTTAAGGTACTCTCGCAGTAACAAAAAAGGCATTCGAACAAGTCAAGCTTTTGTCAGAGATTTTTAAGTTCGATACGGTTTATTTAAACTGACTTTCATATAGAGCAGTGTCGGTTCTTATTTGTTAGTGACATTGCAAGTGAAAGACAATGCAATAGTGAGAGTTTGGTCACAAAATGTGTCATGTTTGTATTGTCATCGTTTGCCTACAAATATGAATTATTAATGTCACCAAATTATCCGTATAAAGGTTGTCTGTAAGAGATCGCCATGAGCGACAAGACCGCCAATTGTCACATGTCTGTATGTTAAGTGTGTACAACAAAGATAAATAAATAAAAATAAAATGATCAAGTTTAATACTAATTATGATATTTTTCAACACTAATTTCTGTAGTGCATTTTAGTTTCAGAAATTAAAAACAATTTAATTATTATTAGTGAAAATATATATGAGGTGTTTTTTTAAATATTAGAAACTTTAGCTTAAAAAATGTTTTTTTTTTAAATAAAATTTGATGTAAATATTGAAAAATGAATACGAGATGTGTATTGAGACAATAAATTCTTTAAGTATAATTTATATTCCTTTAGTGCGGTTAACATATTTATGAAAAAACATCCTAAACGGTCTTTTTGACTGTTTTTCTACAACTTCTATTTTATTGATGAGTGAACTTGTCAAAGTTCAGAAAAATAAATATTGAAGAATTCGTTAAGAAAAATGAGGTTTCAGAAATATTTATTTGTATTCATTTATATATTCTAAATGGATGCTCAATTTTGAATTTAATATAAAACCAGGCAGGTGTGTCAACAAGTAATATGTATTTTTCCAGTCATTGTCGAATAATCATGATACATATATTCAAATATTAAAGATAACGACGGTATAAAAACTTTGTGTTTTTGAAGTCGACGAATAAAGTTTGATATATACCATTCATGCGAAATGATTAGTAAACCCAGTATTCCTTTAATATTATTATATATTATAGAAATACTCATCATAGAAATATTAATATTTTCAATGATAAACAAGTAATATAAAAGGAATACTAAGATACTTAAAATTATAATCAACGTCTGAACAGCTAAATAAATCAATAAAAAGAAAAAAACATCATGCCTTAACCTCGTTATTTACTTCAACGGCTCATAGATATTATAAACACTACAATTATTTCGCTTCTTGTATTTTATACTGGGTACTTAACAGTAACTAATTTTATTTTCATAACCATCTTGTGTTGCTCTTTTCCCAATTATTTTAGTCTGATGCTATCTCTCTTTGGAAATGTGGTCGTTTTCAGATGGAAAAAAGAAGATAAATAAATTAGAATAACGAAAAAGGATGTATATAGGTGCTTAATGTAAAAACAACACATAAAATAGCATTTAAATGGTGGCAGACTGTTAAAGATCGAAAACTCTCTCCTGTAATTGGAGATGCCAAGGAAACGGATATCAACTGGGTCAAACGTTATACTACTACTATTTTAAAATGAAGTACAAGGAAAAAGTTATTGAAAAAAATATTATAGTTCGATCATCAAATTTACACATGCGATGTTAATGGTATCGACTCCGTCATCAGTATTGGTGGTTGCGGTATCTAATGCATCTTATTTAACCTGGCTACATTATCAAAGATCGTCAGAAACATCTACGGTGTCTTAAGTTATTCGTACGTTACTTTAGTAATGTACAACGCTTAGCTATAAAAATGGTTACGCAATGTTCCTTTATCGCCGTTAGTAATTTGAAGTATTATCTATAAAGATCCTACATCTGCTAAAAATCTGCAAGAAGGTTTTTTTGTTATGGAATAAGGGGCAAACGATTACCGCCGCCCATGGACATCCGCTCATAGCCCAGTTGCACTCGGTGATTAGAAACAATCATCGAGGGTAAACAACGATGGCGCGGTCAGTACCTGGATGGGTGACCGCTGGTGACATGTTACCATGAGCGTCTCCGTGATTCGGAGGTCACGTTAAGCAGTCGGTTCCGGTTGTTATCATACGATAACAGTCGTGAAGCTTAGTTGGAGGCCTTCGGGCGGCTTAAAAACATCCAACGGCAAGATTTACGTAGCCACAACGTATTCTTGCTAGTCCCCAATCCGCACTTGGCCAGCGTGGGGACGTATGGCCTTAACCCTCTCCTGAGAGGAGACCCGAGCCCAGCAGTGGGACATTATGGATTGTTGTTTGTTGTTTGTTATGGACATCCGCAACACCAGAGGCGTGACAAGTGCGTTGCCAGTCTTTGGAGGATAGGCAGGGGGATGAGGGGAGGAGTCCGTTATCCTCACTCAATCGGTGAAACACAGCGCAAGCACTGTTCCACTCTGGTTTTCTGTGAGGCCTTGGTATCACTCCCGTCGAGCAGGCCCAGCCACCTCCCACGGTATACTTTTGATTAGAAAATATATCCTCTTAACATGTGTTTAGTACAGGAGCCATATAAATGTGTACCACTCAAATATTTTGCACTAAGCAATCTATTTGCGGAAATGCAATATATAAATAATGTATAACAAAACTAAATATTGAGGCTGTTTTTTTGTGTGATCTAATATTAAATAATGTACGCGGTTCTTCCTCATCTATTTTTAAAAATCAAAGTCAAAGAAAAACAATTAATTTGTATGTTAGTTTTGAATTATTTAACAAGTATCACTTTTAATTATTTAAGAACTTTAAGAATTATGTATTTAATAACTTTAAGAACTATGTATTTGTGTAGGTATGTTTGTGTCATATGCATGATAGTGTGTGGAATGTTACTTTTTTTAAATTATGCATAAAATACATTAGTATTTTTATGCATAATTAAAAAGGTAGTATTCTGCTCGTCTTCTCTATATAAACTTTAAGACTGCGAAATTTCGTACTCCTCCGTCCGTGGGTATAATTTTCGTAAAAAAGGTGTACAAAGCTTTCGCTTCACGTATATTACAATAAATTGTTGCGCAATAAATTTATCGGCATTGATAGCTGTTAGCTAGCTAGCTACTATCTGCTGTATAAGACTGAATATAGTATAGTAGCAATCAGTGCTAGCGAATAGAGTACTAAGTCTATTCGCTAGCACTGATTGCCTGAATACTTGTAAAAATGTGTTTCCGAACTCCTCAGCAAAAGATTATTTCATTCAAACTTAGGTTAACTTAACTGACCATTTTTCTTCCTAATTGTTGTCTCGCTTCTGAGGATCGTAACTTCTTTTCATTCTCTCAATGACTGCATTCAGCGCATCTGACCATTTTCTAGGACACCCGTATCTTCCCTTTAACATTTCTAGCCACCATCAAACGCTCCAGGTTGTCATTAATCACCATATACTTAATATAGAAACTCTTCATTTACATTGAAACTCTTTATTTGTACACCGTTTTTGCAATATTAATTGAATACAGAAAATGATCAACATATAATATAATGTACAAAGGGCGGCCTTATTGCCAAAAGCAATCTCTTCCAGGCAACGTATCTGAAATGTTGGCCATTAGATGTCGTTCATTAGATTTCTAAGTTTATTTTATTTCAAACAATGTCATGGTCGTATTTTATGACCTTAACTCTGTCATAGCTGCAAGTATAGATCGTTTATACCCTCTGCTATTGTTATCTAGATGTTTCGTGTTTTTACACAATTTCTATTATAAATGAGATTACTTTTACTGAATCCTAACATTTATGTATCTATACCATACTATTTTTGCCATATTGTTATGACTTAATTATTTAAAAGTCCAAAACGCGAATTTTACCCGGAACTTTTCTATAATATAAAAATTACAAAAATAATTATAAGGTAGCTAGCTAAAACATACTGAACTAAAATGGTATTAAATTTATGGGTTTATAAAAAATATTTCTTTATAAAAAATTTTGAATCCTTAATTTGTGAAATGTAAACATTGTTTTTATTTTTCTCACATTAATATTACGAACATGAATGGCAGTAACTCTTTTATTTGAGATTTGTACTACACTAATTTTGTAAGACACGGTATAAAGCCGGCTTATTCGTTTTCCCTTATTTTTTACCCTTTTATACGATCAGCCTACTATTTGTAAATGTATAAATTCGCAGAGTGAAGTGATCCAGAATATATAAATACTCTACATTATTAGTTATTGCGTCGCCAGATGCAATTTTCTATAGAAACTATTATATTGCTTTGCTTTACGTCGATCAATGGAACTTGAGGAAAATGGTTATCTTGGCCGAAGGTTATATTTGCATAATTATGATTACATTGAACTTAGCGTGTTAGTGTACTTAGCTGAGTTTAGACAACAGCAACGTAATACCTCTTATAATATGATGCTTCAAATAATACAATTGATACTTTAAATAAATTATTTCATCAATTGTATCCACATTAGAATATAGTCTTACTATATTAAACTGTTGGCTCTCCTTGCGGGAAACCTTCGTTTAGCAGAGGACGTCGATAGATTGATTTGATATAAAAAATGTCAAGGGAAAAACAGTGCTTTTTGAATTTTGGAAAATAAACAATTTTCCCTAATGAAAGTTGCCTTTTTGTACTTCTTCGACGTAAGTTATCAACTGTTTCGATTGCAAATTAGTTAAAATGGTAAAATTACAAATAATCCGCTTTTCAACATCTATACATTTGTTTGAGAGTAGCTGGTTCATTTCTACAGTTAACGATGTACATTTCAAGTAGGAAAATTGATACGAAGAGAGAATTATTTTAATAAATAACATTACGTTACTAGGCTTAGAAAAACTTTTATAGTGTTTATTATGATTCGCTTCCCGAAGGCGTTGTTCGCTAATGGGTATGCGTTGTGCGTTCTGCGATTTACGTTTCCGCAGTTGTTAATATTTAAAAGTCAGATTGATAGTGATTAGTAAGCTTAGGCATCAATTTATTTGTTAAAAACAAAGAACAATCGTAGAGGCACTGCTAGTCCATATATAGTGATTATTAATAATTATTATGTTCCTTATACGATATATTTTAGAACTGCAAAATTAGCCAAAGAAAAGTACTTATCGGAATAACAGCAATGTTTCTTAAACAGTTCAAAGTATGTATTCAATAAAAGGGTTTACTTAGGGTATACTTTATACTAAAGGTATAAAGTATGAACAAGTATTTTCTTTACGTTGATATTAAAATACGATGCGATGTTGTTATATTTCAAATTTTGGGTATTGTTGGTTCTCATAATCCATGTTTTAAAATACATTTCTTGAGAAAGGTCTGACGATGAATAACAGGGAGTAAAAGCATATTCTTCGAGTATCTTCAAAATAAATAAAATAAATAAATATTTTGGACAGCTCATACACAACGCCCCCTAGTCCAAAACTAAGCAAAGCTTGTACAATGGGTACTAGAGCATTCCTTTGATTATGCGACTGCTTCGGTGGCGCAGTGGTACCTTATACGACAGCTTTGCTTGAGGTTTCGAGTTCGATTCCCGGGTCGGATCAAATGTTTGTATGAACTGCACATATTGGTTTCTAGGTTTGGTTTGTTTTCTATAATCTTCTATGTATATATTTACAAGCGTAAAAATGTAATAATTCAGATGACTAGTATCCATAATACAATCTCTGCTTAGTTTGGGACTAGATGGCGTTGTGTGTCAGATGCCCGACGTATATATTATTTATTTATCATGTTAACCTTTTATGATATAAAAAATCTTACAATAAGTGTTAAGGTTATACCGAAAGTGAATAGATAAAAAATAAATAAGAGCTATCTGCTGATCTTTGGTGTTTATGAAACATCTTTGTTGTAAGCAATTCGAAGGACTACATTCTCTTACAGCATCAATGCCGGATCAACTACGAAATAAAACACTATGCAATCTTCTGAATATGACAATCGGACTTATAAATTCACAGCAGTTTGATTGTTTTTCTATATCATCAACTTAAACATTTTTTAGTTGTTATTTTTTTGTAAAATTACAGTTCCAAAAAATACCCAACTACCACGAAGCCAAAAGGAAGAGTAATAGTTTTGGCAGTCCATGTATATTTATATATTCCACCGTAGCGCCTTAACTATTGAATCAATTTTAATCAATGTGTCGATAGACTCAATTTTAATTAATGTGTAGATAGGCCGGGCGACATACGTTGATAGGCTATATACATTTAATCTAAAGTTTTTACGCAATCGGGTTTGTAGTTCTTTAAACTTTTTTGTTAGGTGTATTGTCGATTTATAAAAACCACCATGTATAGAAAAGACATGTATCAGGAGGAATAATGACCATTCGCGTAATATTGAACTTGTCAAGGCTCGGGAAGCCAGCAAACGAGCGTGCTTGGCGGTCGTCAGTGTCGCAAGTACGATGGTACAAGTTTTCGCAATACAACCGCCTCGCTATTAGCAATGTTGCAAATGTAAACGGCTCGAGTCTCGTCGCCCTCATACCCTCTACTGTATTCCGGAGATCATTTAACGCTAAAAACTTTAATAATTTTGATACAAATCATCACTAAGTCATAAAATGACAAAAAACCGGATCTTCTCGTCATTACCAAAATACATAATTAATGTTTTTACGACGCGCCTATTACATGGCACGCACATGATACATATGGCAATAACATGTAGTTTGACTACCCTGAATGTACGTAAACAGTTTTTTTTATTATTCACTGCATACATGCATATGCAAAAATAGGCACATGTACAAAAAACCTTCTGTATCTATTTATAAATAGCTGGTCCTGTTTATAAATAGATAGTCAACAATTCACGTTAAGGTTTAGAATGTGTTTAATTAGCATAAATAATTTGGAGGCACAGCAGTGCCCTTGCCAAGTCAACCAAAAGCCATTACTTTTAATAGCCATATCCTTTCTTAAATCAAACAAGTATAGACATTCAATGCTGTTGTGCTGTATTAGCAATACGCAGTTCCGAGATCGATCTTTGCAGGAAAACAAAACATTCCTATGACCAAAAACACATTAATAGAATTACTTATTTTTCGTTTATATTACCTTAAGAGAATATTTATTATTCCTGTCTTCAACATATTAATTATTTACTTTTCCTTTTTTAATTAGCTTGTTTTATAAGATGTCACCATAGTGTGGTTTAGGCCGCCATAGTGTGGGTCACCATGCTGCATTGTCCACATTCGCATCGAGGATGGCGACCACCACTCTTGAATTCTACTTATGCTATTCTATTTTGGGAGCTAATACATGAAAAATAACTCAATCATACAATTTATTTATACTAAAATCAATTTCTATGATTGTCTAGCTTAAAAGTGTATTAAGAGGCTTATATAAATACATAAATAAGTATGTCAGTGAATTTGTGCCTTATGCTTAAAATTGTAAACTCCTGTAATTTTAGATATATTATTCGTCAAGAGCTTATCATATTTTTCATAAAAAAATGTACGGAGTTATACTTTAATACCATCTAATAAAAACATGAAAAAAAAATTGTACCTGTTTATCTGTGGTGTCACGGGGGTTTGAGTCGAGAACAAAGCCAGTCCGTCACATTACGAGTGCTTTATATTCCACACATCTATTTATCTGAAAAATATGTACGATGACACAACGCCAACGCCATGTGATATTCTTCAACGGAACCGCGTCTATTAAATGTTTTACGATTCTAATACATCGCGACCAGCTACTTTTTGTTTTGCTATGACTTTGATATATATATATATATATATATATATCCCCGAAGATATAAACCATGTTATGACTGTAATCAAATGTATTTATTATTTTACTTATAGATTACCTGGAAGAGATTGCTTTAGGCAATAAGCCGCCCTTTGTAAACTCCGTCTCACATTTTATGTAATCTCTTCTAACTGTAATATTATAGTGCGCAAATAAAGAGTTTTCCATCTATCTATCTGACTATCTACTTTTAAATTATAAAAAAATAACATTTCCTTACTAATTTTTAAACCTTTTTAAACCCAAAATTATCGCTATTAAAAATCTGGTTGATGTTGGATTTGCGCTCAAATTAAAGAAGGAATCCTCTGTATCATAAATCTCAAGAAACACCAGAGAGAGAGAAAAATACGAACCTCCATTCGATTTACGGCACAATTGTACAGTATATCATCCCTCTGGCGTTTTTGAGAAAATTCTACTGAATTCTATTCACATGTTGCCACCCTACTGGTAGGAGTTGCTATTAACACTACTAGTGAATATACTCAACGCTATTGCATTGAACCCCTTCGATCATGTAGTTTTTACTCAAAAAAGGTCACTGACTAAACTGCGCATAAATCGGTGGTAAGTTCATTATAACAATGTCTGAATGGTCGTCTTTTCTCGAAATCTTCTAAAACATAGTTTTCATCTTTAAAGGTAAAGGACCACAACATGAATAAATTTAACATAACTATTTAACACATAATCATATTTTAGGATAGGCCTTTTATACTTTAATCGAATATGATTATGCTCACACCGATTGCTTATACATACTTCACAAAATAATATTTAGTGTCCGCCTTTGCATTGGTATTCAGAGAATTTAGTGGGTTGGTGTGATTGATATAGAAAACTTCTACGGTAAGACACATTAATATCTATCTATTTTAGTATCTTCTATCGTCTTAAGTAGACCATATCATAGAGCATTACCTTGCAACTTATTATCCTCGTTTCGTACACATACCAGCGTAACCACAAAAAATACTTTTCACTATTCCACATAGTAAATTATTCCGTTCATCGAGTTGATCGAACTTTATTTATTAAAATACAAATTAAATATGTAGAATGGATCCGGATCAATACCTGAAGTCACTAGTGGTAACACGAAATTCAACGTCCTCCTAAAAAAAAGAATGTCAACAACTTTTTTAAACTTTAAATGAAGTCAATCACACTAATACCTAAAGTTACTAGCTGTAACACGAACTTCAACGTCCTCCTACAAAAAGGAATGTCAACAACTTTTTTATACTTTAAATGAAGTCAATCACACTAATACCTAAAGTTACTAGTTGTAACACGAACTTCAATGTCCTCCTGTAAAAAGGAATGTCAACAACTTTTTTAATCTTTAAATGAAGTCAATCACACTATTTTTAAATCGTAATCAGCTTTTAGCGTTCAAAGATACTAAAATAGTAATGTTAAGTACCTATGTAAAATCATGCACGCAAGCAGCAGTTCCGTGCATCTTTCTTTCAAAAACTACCCAATTTTGCAATGGTGTCCATGGATAATTAGTTTTTCTTTTAATCTACCGTGGGAGGGCCACGCTTCGGCACGAATAAGCCGGTTCGACTGGAGTGATATCACGGCCTCATGGAAAACCGAGTTTCACCGAGTGAGTGAGGAACCGGAGGCTTATAACCCAACCGCTCCCTCCATTCCCCTCCTCATCCCCCAATGGGCGGCAACGCACTTGTGAATTCTCTGGTTTTGCGGGTGTCCATGGGCGGCAGTGATCGCTTACCATCAGGCGAAACGTCTGATCGTTTGATCCCATTTCCGTAAAAAAATATCAGCAAATAATCATAATTGTATGGTCTGCGTATTTCTATGGTTTGTTTGCTTGCAAAAATTCTTAGTCATGATTATAGTCTGATATTATATTTACCTAACATGACATTGAATATCATTCGTACATTCAAACAATTATTACGTGTAAATTACTTATCCTATAGTTCTACTTAAGTGTCGATGAACTGAAAATCTGTGTGTAACCATCGAGATTTCGATTCTCGTCAAGTGACGTCTGTGGTATTATAATGAGGTTTATATGTTAAATACATTTAGAATACACACACAATTATATAAATAGACAAGACATGTAGGAAATATGCTCGCAAAAGCGTAACATGCGTGGCGTACAGCCCAAAATAATAAGCACAATAGATCATTAGATACAGATACGTTTATTGATCCATTTATTCGAAATATTATTCAGCATGTGTTCGAAAATTAACAAAACAATATCAAATCAAATAACGTTACTACATTGCCGAAAAAATATTCTAATTTGATATAGTTGAAGATGATCGATAATCATTCAAAATCGCCTCATTAAAATGTTTAAATTTAAAATATAACTTATTGTTTTTAAATGTCATTTTTATCATGCATAAATAAATTACTTTTGAAAATTAACGCTTCAAAGTAAACACTGCGATAAATGTAGACGAGATTCATGTGTCTAAATTTATAAAAATGAATTGTTAGAGTATTAGTATAACAACAATAAGCTATTCGTAAGTTCTAAACTTTTTTTGAGTGAGTTCATACATAGATACTATTACGAGGTAAATATAATCCATCGAAAATATTTAACCATTAGGACTTTCGAAGGAGCATATGGCCATGCCATTAAGCTTCTACCAATATCAAATATTAACTGAGTCTTTAAAGGTTTTCAGTTCGTTTGTTTTATCTATCTGTGGCTTATTAGCTCCAGGAATCACTTAAGGTATTTTGACACGCCTAATTTATAGGTGTAAATGAATAGTACATTGACTTGTTGTACCTCGCTGGCCATTCGGGTTGGTGAAAGATTTGATTCAGGTTTTTCTTCTCTTCGTAGTGTTGTTGTCCTGAGTACATTTTCCCTTAGTCGACTCTTATGAAACCCATGTGATATATATATATATATATATATATATATACATATAATAGAACGATAAAACATATTTCGGCAACACTAGCGTTTACTGTGACCATCTGCGAGTATATCATACACCACCCTGCGCTCTAGTTATTCCGTTGACCCTGACATTATCCCATCCCTACTTCTATCACTAAGTAAACACTTGTTTTATTTGCGTAACTGACAAAGAATTATGCGCATCTCATTTCCGTCACTTATGAGTAAGGTCTAAGTTATAAAACAATAAATTAAACACATTAGTGACGAAGAGACCGTATCATAATAATTGCAACTTGGGAATATTTAATTAATGAGGCATAAGCATACAAGGACTAACATTTCATGTCAAAAGCAATCGGTAACAACAATAATATATATATAATGAAAATAAATGAAAATATTAATTCATGTTTTTTTTCAAACGATTTCAAGTCAAGATTACGGCCAAACCTTGGTCGAAGACTTGGTACATAAAACATACATTACGCTGCAATGACCGTTAACATCTAGATTTATGTATACCATTATTATCTTCACGGACCATTCACTTCTTGTGCAATATGAAGGAAGATTTAAGTATACACTAACAACATTGTTGCTGGTAAATTTGTAGTTTCATTACATATTATACGTGTTTAAATGGTTTAAAACATACTTGAGCTATTTCGTTGAAGTTTTATTACCTACTAGACGTTGACCACAGCCTCGAACCATCGTGCCTGGTGAGCCGCTGCTCAACGGTTGATGATGAAAAGTAGTAAATTGGAACTTTTTTTTTCACGAATTGGGATTATCAGACATTCCATAGTTTGGTGTGTCTTCATTAGATGGCACTAAAGTATAACTCCGTACATTTTTTTTGTGAAAAATGTGATAAGCTCTTGACGAATAATATATGAAAAATTTCATAATGATCAGATTACAGGAGTTAACACTTTTAAGCATAAGGCTCAAATTCACTGACATACTTATTTATGTATTTATATAAGCCACTTAATACACTTTTAAGTTAGACAATCATAGAAATTGATTTTAGTATAAATAAATTGTATGATTGAGATATTATAAATAAAATCTTAAGCGGCAAATGAATTCATATACATATCTTTATATAAATATATTCTAAAATGAACATATCGGGGACATTTAGGCAAGACAGAATTTAGACTACATTTTAAGAAAGTCTCGCTGAAAATTCCTCAGAGTTTGTCAAGCTGTTGACCAACTTCGCCTATAATTTATAATAACTTGATTGGTAATGATCTCAATAACGAGATACAAGGTTATATTTATGGAAATTAAATTTCACAACATTGTAACAACCGTATACTCTACACATTTTTTTTATCAAGACGACTCCCGCATTAGGAATATAAATTCCTGTGTCGCGGGGATCTTTACAAACGTACATGAAACAGACACAAAGTACACCCAGATTTAGAACAACAAATTATGGATCACACAAAGTGTAGTCCCATGTAGGATTTGAACCCACAACACTTGGCGCAGTAGGAAGCGGTGTGGCGACCACTGAAACCACTAGGCCAACCGTGTAGTCATTATTAATAGATTAATCGTTTGAATCCTGTATAGACTAACAATTGTCACGACTTGCTTCTTACGCACTTCTTATGCACAGTTCAGTTTTCTGACTTGTTCAGTCTGTACATACCTAACTAGTTTACTTTTAAGAGAGTTTAGCAAGAATCAGTTTTTTCCCATATAAGTAAAATAAACCAACAAGATTTTAGTGCAATCGCAATCGACGAGCGTGTATGGAACGTATATCCTGTATGTCATGATCGTGAAAGATGGCGTTGATCGACTCAATCTACATGGTACGAGAATCAGGCGATGATATATGTGATTTGTATGTAATGTACATATATATTAGAATGCATCACGGAATACAATACCTCTAAACGAGTAATTCTTGTATATATATAATCTGAATCTCGGGAAGGGTTTTATCGAATTTCATGAAATTTAGCATGCAAAGCGTTTTGGGGGCGAACGACCTAGCCGAATTCATTTTTCGAAAATTTATTTTACCAAAAAAACCATCCAGGTACTTCTTCTTATAATTATAGGTTGTGTACCTATAATTGTGTGTTAGCCTATCATCGGACCAATAAATTGACAGTTGTAATTTTTGTTAATTGCATACATAATGAAAGGAGCAAGTGGGATTTAGGAAACAATTATTAAAAAAAAATATTTAGATATAAATTAAAATATTTTATAAAAATTACTTAAAATTTGCTTATCCTCATTAATTAGGTACGAATTCCCAAACTACAGTTATTGTTTTACATTCTATGCCACTAATCTATTAAATATTAAGACTGTGTCCTTACTTATATGACGGAAATGAGATGCGCATGATTCTATGTCAGTTGCACAAGAAACGCATTTGTTTATATAGCGACAGGATTGGTATGGATAATGCCAGGGTCAACGCAACAATCAGAGCGCATGGTGTGCGCCTCTGCGCAGGGTTGTCGAAATACTTACGATTTAACTGCGAAAAACAAAAATAAAACAAATCAAATCGTTTAAATAGGGATCAGACTGTCGGGCGACGGTTTTCGAAAAATCCTTACAAGCTTACTAAAAGTTAATATTTAAAGGTTAAATTTGGATTAATAGCAATTTTGTCCCAAAATTAACTTTAAAAATTTTCGTATTTATTTAAATATTGACTGTAAGGTAATTCCGAATTATATCAATAATTTGATATCATTGATAAAAGCATCACGTCAAGGTTTACAAGCAAAATTGCTTACAGCCCTAGAACGGCATGCGGCTGACGGCGTTTAAAGTCAACGACGTCGTGTGTATGCGGTGCCCGCACAACCGCTTTTGTCAATGCGTAATAAAGTTATTCGCGATGGTGACCATGGCGCATCTAACACCTCACATTCTCGCATCACTAACATGTAACGTTACCATACCGGTATTCATACATTCACACATTCATAGAAGAAGAATGTAAAATTATTGTAGAAATTTTATGCCATTATGAAAGAATTATTCCTAAAAATCAGTTTTAAGACGTCCTGGGGAAAATATTGTTTTATTTGTCTTTGTTTAAAGGTAAATATGTTTAATTTTGACGAAGTAGTGAGCCAACTATTCAATAAACGTTACAGCAACGTGATTACGATAATTCTTAGTTAACGGCGATTACGATATCAAAACGATTATGAAGGTGTCTTGATGCTTTTGTTTTTATGTGTGGTATAAACAATAGCAGTTATTTAATTAATTTAACTAATATTATGTTTTACAATTTTATGTTAATTAAAGAGATAAATTCATTGTATTTTAATACTATTCGTTGAAGATTCCGCAACGGTTTCGAACAAACCCCTTTCTATTTTTATTTAATTTTCTTATTTCTGAACAACGTCTTCTTCTCTTATTTAATTAGTAACACTGTTTCGTTTAATTGTATTACTATAAGCTAGATAAACATTAAAACATTAACATGAAACAGCCTCAACTTCCAATGCCAGTATCCAAATCGATGTACGTAAATAAGTAATTTTATATGACGTAAGTAGATACGCATACTAATTAAAAAAAATGTTTTACGAAATAAATTTGTCATTCACCTCCTTTATTATTGTTTGTTTATTTTAAATAAACTTCCGTGTTTATTGAAATTTTCAGTTGTTAATATTTCTCTTTGCAACTTTGGTCTATATGGTCATAATCCATTTCGATACTTATAGTATAAATGTGAAGGTAGCTCTGTCTATCTGTCACGCCTTTACAGCCAAACCGCTGCACCGATTTTGATGAAATTTGGCTTGTAGATACTTTGATTTTCGAGGTAGGTCATAGGCTACTTTTTACTGTGATAACTGACAACACGTGGGAGTAGCAGCGGGCAACAGCTAGTATCCAATAAGTAATAAAATTTCTACCAAAAACAAACGCTAGTTGCAATTTTAAGAAACAAGTTACACAAGCAGAATGCTTATTCAATAAAAATAAACTTTTTTTTTATCACTTATACAAATTAAGCAAAATTATTATTATACTAAAATAAAATATTCAATATCGTGATTATTATTCAGCAGCGATCAAAAAAACCTAAAGTTTTCGAAAGAAATTTCAAAAATTAAAAATAAAAAAAAACAAGTACTTAACAAAAACAAGCACTTAATCGAGTAATCATTCGCCAAAAATGCCTAAGATCATTTTGGTAAAGAACTGATACTCTTACACTGCTGGACCGATATTGACCGAACAACAACACACACATACACAGACATCGACGTGAAACTTATAACACCCCTCTTTTTGCATCAGGGGTTAAAAAAGTAATGGTCTTGGCCGAAATATATTTTACATTTGCTAATGACAAAAGTGCTTTTGAAATGACACTTTTTTGAGATTAATAGTTTTTTAGGAGATAATGAATAAATAATATTTATTCTCATTTGTAAACAGAAGACGAACCGTTACGTTGTAAAGGGGACCCGTTATTTCAATTCTCGAAACGAAATGCATTATTTTTTATTGCAGAATTAATTATATACCTCAGAAATGCATTCGTATTGAAATGAAGAATCACAATAAAAACGTAATTGTTTTAAGTAGGTTTTGATTTTACTTTGATTTTAATCAAGATAAACAGAAGGTCCGTAATCAGATTCCAATCGGAAGAAATTTTAATCAAAAGAAACTAAATAATATTTTTTTCTTAAACTACTTGTTAAGATTTAACATTAACCCCATGATTCAGGTTGGTGGGTGGTTGTAAGGAATTTACAACTTTTTACGTATATATTTCATTGCTGATTTGTAGATGATATAAGAGTAAGGCAATAGTCTTGTCTTCTCTGCATCACCTGATGGTTGACTGGTAGAGAATGCCTTAGGCATTAAGTCCGCCAATGCACCTAAAGTGCATGATGTATTAAATAAATAAATAATAGTAACTTCAACTACGATATAAACTATGAATAACGTGTTCCCACTTTAAATCTGATACTAAGAAAAAGGCTTAAGATTAAAGAGTGAGAGACAAATAAAGGTACTTTGTATAAACATAAGCGTAACGAATGAAGGTGTAACGTATATTTTTTGTACAAGTTACATATTTTTGTTAACAAAGTATGTCTTAACCGTCTAAAAAAAACAACAACCCATAATGTCCCACTGCTGGGCTCGGGTCCCCTCTCAGGAGAGGGTTAAGGCCATACGTCCCCAAGTGCGGGTTGCGGACTGGCAAGAATACGTTGTGGGTACGTAAATCTTGCCGTTGGATGTTCTTTAAGCCGCCCGAAGGCCTCCAACTAAGCTTTACGACTGTTATCTTATGATAACAACCGGGACCGACTGCTTAACGTGACCTCCGAATCACGGAGACGCTCATGGTAACATGCCACCAGCGGTCACTCATCCAGGTACTGACCGCGCCATCGTTGCTTACCCTTGATTATTGTTTCTAATCACCGAGTGCAACTGGGCTATGAGCGCCTTAACCGTATACTATTATATAAATTAAATCATAGAGAATCAAAAATTTATCGCCGAACATTGATTTAACTGTAACTCTTAGCTATTTCAAAAATAAAAATAAACCCATATAAGTAGATAAACAATTAAAAATGGTACAATAATTCCTACAGTCTAGGTGTATACACAATTTTGGAAAAATATCCAATGTTCAGAATTCCAAATTTCACGATCAATTAATTTTTCTATTTACACCCGACATCATGAGTTTCTGAATAACCGAACACAAATTTATTCAGAGCTTCGTTTTGATATCTATTTGACGCTGCTTATTGTTATCTATGCATATTAGATCTCTGATATAAGAGCCAATTCAATCAAAGAAACTTCAATAGATTTGAATTAAATGATTAATGCCACTTTGATTAATATGTATGTATGTTCAATGAACAAAGCTCTACAGCCCGAATGTAAATATCTTGCAATTTCATGTACCTATATTCTAAGATAATCTTACCTCAACTGATTCTAAAAGCAATGCACACACTAGTTAATAAATGTACCTTTTGTGTAGAGACAAATTGCGTCGTATTTAGTAGATAAGACTATTTGTATAGAACGATTTCTGAGCGCTTTTCAGACTGGTTGATTTATTAAGCTAGTTTGTAGCTTAATAAGATTTTATAATGACTATATCAATATTAGATATCTTAATAAAACAGAATGACTGGCAGAATTTTAGCAGGTACCTTAAGTGCGCCTATACTTAATAGTATTATGCCTCGTTGGGAATTACATCACATTATTATGAGCTGGTTATGGTAGTTTTTATCTTTAATTTTACACATAAATCACATTATGCATTGCTGGATATAGGCCTTGCTTTAGAAAGATGGTTAGATACACATTTTAGTAATATGCTGAGAAGCTTTTTCATATCAATACAACATCAATTTTACTTACCGGTACACCTAGACGAACTTAATCTTCTCCAGTTAGTTTTGCACTGCCGAATAAATCAGTACAAACATTAATTTGTCTACCAACTGTACTTTTCTACTCATACGTTTTGACTCCTGATACTGGCAAACAGTCATATTTTTTGGCTATTTAAACTTGAGTATAAGTACCTGTGTGAAAATAATAATAATCAAGTCAATCAAATCAGTAGGATCCATTTTCTCTATATTTTGTTATTAAATTTCAATCAATAGTGGAATACTAATAAAGTTACATCCATATCTGTAAAATATAAGATACCTGTTTGTTGGAATGTTTACATAAATTGTAATGTCTCAGGGTGGTTACGTCTCTAACTTAGATGAGATTTTTTTTTAATAAACCTGTACCCTTAAACAAGCTTTTGCTGCTTTTGTTCCCCACCTAAAGGAATTTTTATACGTCGATGTCAACAGTTTTTGCTTATACGTATTTTGAATTTTACCAATGAATCTGACCTATGATTCTTCTTCTATTCTTCATAATCTACATACATATATGCCGAATAACAATCAACGAGCAGCGCATCAAATAAAATTATATATTGATTTTAAATGATCGATAAAACTGATCTCGCAAGAGTATATGGTATTTAATTTAAATTTAAAGCATTCATAATATATACAACGCAGCTGTCTGCTGGTCACTGTAATTTTCCACGGACGCAAGGCTATCCTAATTTATACATAAATAGATGTCATATGTTACTATTAAATAATCGCGTTGCGAATAATAAAAATACAAAAACAGTATCTCACGTTTTTGTAATATATTGAACTTGTAGTACCTATTAAAAACTAAGTTCATTGACTGAAGTAGTAAATAAAAATATAGTGTAGTAGGAATTTGTACCACATTCTTGTTGGTTAGAAACAGGTCTTGGTACTTGAATGTTGTGAGAATTGAATACGTTTATAGGTATTACTTAGTTTTAATCTTATAACTTCAACGAGTAATTCTTGTATCTCGGAAAGGGCTCCAACGATATTCATAAAATTTTGTATTCAGGGAGTTTTGAAGGGCGTGTATGTGGGCGTTAATAAATATTTTATTGCTCATGGAAGTCGTAATTTATTTATGTCGATGTTTTCATACGACAGTTAAGAAGGGTTACTACTTAAATAGTTAATATGAAACCTATTACATAATATTCGCTTTACATGTAGAGTCCGAAAACCAATATTTTTAATTTGTAAAATTAATTAATTCATTTGTTCGCCGATTTAATTTAAGCCATTTCGGTCTAAGAAGCTATATCTTATAAAGGCATTTTTTTATATAATCAGTTGATTAACCTTGTATACCGACAAAGTAATTTTGCATGACATACTTAGCTAGAAAATGAAATTCTCGTGATAATCAGTTATTATTGAAATTATTTAATTTGTCCTTGGTTGAGCAAGGTGTAACAAAAACCAGTCAGTGTACTGGAATTCTATATATGAACATCTACTACTTTGAATCCACTGTTGGTAAGATTGCATGTTAAATAACCTTCATAATCTTTTATTTTGTGTATGATGCTAACCATCATTCACTTCCAAAGGCGTATCGTAGTATGTTGGACTGGCACCAACCAAAATTTAGCTTGGTGTCAAGACCTCAGGTATTTTCGAAAGTTGTAGATAAAAGCGACCTGCTATGTAATGGGGTATGTCTTACCCATTCTAATTAAGACGCACGCTATACACGTCCGTATCCCATTGTCAGTAATTCTCAAGCAAGCACTGTGGAAACCGACGACCGTTTTGGCGAACCTTAATAAACTTGTTGTTTTGGAACCCGACTCTAAAGCCTTTGTTATGAAAACTTATTGTTTTTAAAGTAAGTAATTAGACACAAACAATTGTAGAGTTTTACAGACTCTCTTATTATGTGTAAACAGTATAGTATATGTATTCAGTATAGTATATGTATAAATTTGTTTCATCTATAAATTTTATTAAATTTCACACATGTAACCACTGGAATGTTAGTGTACCTTGAACTTTAAAGTTTGTTTTAAAAGTATTTTCCCGGATACGTAACAAGTGTCGAACTTTCGGAATAAATGTACTCAATGTATCCATTAAATTATTGTGTAAGCCAAAGGAATTTAGATTCGCAGATATTTAAATAAAAATTTTTATACATACGTCATATTTCATCATATACATAAATCATATTACAATTTATTCTATGGTATAAATTTAAAGTGTAATTCCGAATCAGACATTAGCCGTCATACTTATCTCCGTTTATAAAACTTAAAGTTACCAATGGTTGCGAGAATAAGATTAAAATAGTAAATTTACATCTTTAACGTTATAAATATTACAGTAACATCCTATTTTCATTATTTCAGCTTTAATATAAATTGATTTAAACCCTAACTAAAAGTTACAACAAATAGGTTGTTTTGTCTGCATTTACCTCTGTTAGTGGTAAAATTACAATTCACGTTCAATGGCTAAGTGTTGTCTTTAAAATATAAATCTGAGTAAGAAAATGATAAACATTTTAATTTATAAAATAGCATACTTAGTATGAACATCAAACACATGACATGAAAAATATAGTTAAATATTATTTTGAATGTATACATACACGTACAAACAATTATCCTTGGATTGGTTATGTGAATAGATTTTCAGATGTTGATAAAGAACGAATCTATACTTCTTTGTCCATTTTGAACAGTCTTCAAAGAAGGATGATATGCGAGTTCTTATTTGTATTGTACACAAATATTTCACCGAAATCTGAATTATCTTTGACTAAAATTAGCAAAAACCGAAAACTAATTATGGTTTCATCATATTTAATGTGCGTGGATAAGTACTTCAAATATCTCAACTAAAGCTGAGTCATCCTGATTATCAAGGAACGCAATATAATATGTACGTATATATTTAAATATTTAATCGCTATACTAGAACGAGCATTGCCCTGCAATGTCAAAGTGCACAGTAATAAAAAGTACCATTTCAAACTAGAAGTCAAAACGAGGAGTTTTTTCATGGAAAAGTTTCACAATCCTCCCAGCAAAGATCAGCACCAATATGTGAAATGCAAAAATTTTATGATCCTAGTTTCATACGTTTGTAAATCTATTTTGACATAGATGCGAAAAGTACATGCTCATTAAAATTTACTGCTTAGGTTTAGTAACATTATTATTATCATAATAATATATATTATTATTATTTTTTAAATGCTTACATGAAAATGAACTTATTAACGATTTATTTATGTGCGATAACCATATTTCAACATAAGTATTTTATATTTCTACAACAGTTAGCGTTAAAATCCTGTAAATGATTTTAATGACGTTTCTCAATAAATCAATTATACACTCAAGAGAAACGTGGGTATCTAATGTACCAATTTTGAAATACACGATGTATTTGGTTTTACCTTGAAATTCACAGTTTTGATATTATGACATACTTTTGTGGTGTATCTTAGGATACCGATTAAAATTGATTGTAACATAACAATGCATTTTTATTGTTATAGCCAAGTATAGATATAACCGTGCATAGTAATTATATCTCTTGTACATTACGGATATAACATTGCTTATGTTCTAAAAACCTAAAATATAATCTAATAATGTATTCAGATTCTACTAGTAAAATCAGATATTGTGAGATGCTGAATATGCAATCTACATAAATTTATGCAACGATATATCAGATGTTTATATAAAATTGAAACTAAGCAATTATTGTGCTGTATTGCACTTCTAAACGTTTTGTGCCGCAATAATTCTATTGTGAAATGTTTAATGAATAAACACACATCAGATAGATAGCGTATATAAAATGCCTAGGTTGTTCAGAAAATTTATGGCCGTAATATACATACAATCTCCACTTTTATGAAACTAACTAATTTTGGATTGGCTGCTAATTTAAATAAAAACCTTCTTTGTGAAAATCACCAGCCACCTATGTGTAGTTTTTTTATATGTTTAAAATTTATCTGTCACCATTATTTTATTTGCAACAATGGATGTCTCGCGGGAAGTTTTTTGTGCTATGTTTTTCTATGATTATAAACGAGGGTTAAACTTCAAGGAATCTGAAGAAAATTAACAAGCTGATTTTCAGGAGTCTGCTCGGACAACGGACAAAAGTACACCCAGACTTAGGACAACAATTTATAGATCACACAAAGTGTTGTCACATGTAGGATTTGAACCCACAATACTTGGCGCAGTAAGAAACGGTGTGGCGACCACTGAAACCACTAGGCCAACCGTCTAGTGAACTCATGAAAACGTCATCAGGGCTCAGACTGGCAATTGCGAAAGAATTGACATATTACACATCGAGAGATACAGGCTGAATTAAACATTGAATCACAGGCAGTTTCCACCATCCTACATGAACACCTTAAAGTTCGGAAGCTTGCTTTGCGATGAATACCTCATTCTCTGACCAATGAGCAAAAATGCCATCGTGTTGATTGGTACAAATTTATGTTAGGAAATTTCGAAGGAGTTTCATAAGACGTATCCTACATTCTTACAACTCACGAACCATGGATATGTAGCAACGATCCTCCATAAAAAATTTACCCCATCCTCCGTACAGCCTAGATTTAGCTCCATGTGTTTTTTTTATTTCCCACGTTAAAAAATGCTTCGTGGGCGAAAATTTAGCACTGCAGACGATGCCGTCGAAGATTTCCGGCGGTTATTTTTCGACCTATCGCAAGACACGTTCGTTTTTAAAATGTTTTTAAAACTGTTTCACCCGAATGCATAAGTGCATTGGGATTGGAGGGGAATATTCTGAAAAACTGTTACTTAGCTGTAGCTGGAAACATCTTTATATTCTAAATATTTTTCATTTTACTAACTATTTTGGAACCACGTATATCTAAATCTTCGTTAGCTCTTTATTACTGATATTTCGAAGTAAGAGTTAAATTAAATCAAAGCAATCAAGGAAACAGTAGGACGTGGAATGGGCCCAATATCAATGTAATCTAAAACTTTCGTGCGTAAGCATCTCTCGTTAGCTTCGTAGAAATTATATATTTATGAGTGATGTGGTTATTATATCTGTGTCAAGGACATAGGTATTTAGAGCAAGTAGCAATGCTATCACGTTAATTAAGTAAATAAAATGCCAGACAATTTCACAACAGCTTCGTTAACTTTTCGCCGCCGTTTTGAAGGATATCGATAAGGTGAGGCAGAGTCGATTGACAAGAACAAGTTGCAAAATGGTAGGTAGGGATAGGCCAATATTTAATTAGATAAAATTATTTACATATTTGAAGAGTTTGTTATGTTTTGAAAACTATAATTGTTACCTCATATTCCATATCGTAAAAGTAGTAGGTGTTGCCAAATGTGTCGCATTTATTAAACTGAAGGTTAGTCGGATGTCCGACCTCTAATATCAATCTTAAAGCGCACTATCAAAATAACCAATATATTAGCATTTATATTAAGATATGAGATACAGACAGCATTGGCGATTCGAAACAGAATCTTGTCCACCCTGACATTCGCTAAACCTGACGCTCGACAGTAAGCAGTTAAAATTACAACAGCCAAAACCGTTCATTCCGTAATTGTGATACGGTGTGTTTACACCTTTATGTTAACGCAATCCAAGCGGAATTAAAAGTGATTGTGCATTATTAGTGTAAATGTGTTAAACCTAAGTTTTGTCTTACGTATTTGTTATGGTTGTTCCAGTAAACATGGAAGCGCTGAGTAGGCTAGTTGAAGGGTATCACGACCTAATGGACAACAAAAGCGATCAGAGGGTGAAAGACTGGTTTCTCATGTCGTCGCCCTTCCCGACCCTGGCAATATGTCTCACATACGTGTTTACTGTCAAAGTAAGTACTTAATTTATATTTTATATTCTTCCGTATATTGTAGCAATATAGGAAATAGAGTTGGTATTATTTCATGTTCGAGTATAATTATTGTCTTTGTATATTATGAACAGCTAGTAAAAATATTAGGGCAACTCGGTCCGCTGGCATTCCTCGTTAGTATAATGCACCTATTGACCAAGCAAAAATAGCATTTTGAATGCCATTTTTTTAGGTAAAGATAATTGTTAAGATTGTTAAGATTTAGGTCATCCTGAAAGACGCACTTTATTAGAATCTAACTCGAGAAGTTGTACATCGTATTCACCGAAGTCCTAATTCAGTTAAATATATTGAAATAGGTGTTGATTGTTTAAGCGAATGTACACGATATGTATATTATTTGCATACTAAGATCTTTCTGTGTTCTGTTATTAACCATGCTATGTATAATGACTATAAGATATATGCACGTCATTTGATCGATTAACAATTGGTACCGCGTCAAGCAAATTAA
The DNA here is from genome assembly GCA_003709505.1 of Hyphantria cunea. Taxonomy (NCBI): domain Eukaryota; kingdom Metazoa; phylum Arthropoda; class Insecta; order Lepidoptera; family Erebidae; genus Hyphantria; species Hyphantria cunea. The sequence continues at coordinate 500,917 of PKRV01000945.1, read as the reverse complement.
GTATCATTACGGAATATTTTGTATTGGAATTTGCCGCCGGTGTTGTTGTTTATTATTTAAAGTACCTCTGATTATTCTTCAATTATGCTTATACATTCAGAACTAACTAGCTTATATCTTGTTTAACGCAATGACTCATTAAATATTAGGACAGATTTTTTGATTTATCAGATTTTTCGGTCTCTTTCTATATCTGCTTGGCAATTGTTAATTTTATATTCAATATATGACAGACGTGTTAAAGTACAAGAATTTTTAAGATATTATTAATATATCATAAAGATTCAGAACATGGATTGGGCAGGGAAACTCTCTCATACTTAAAAATTGAACTGGAATTACATTTTCAAATATTGGTCTAATTATTATTTACTTGTATACTATAAATATTTTTCTTTTTCTCAGGTTCTCGGACCAAAATTTATGGAAAATAGAAAACCGTTCGAGCTTAAGACTGTGCTTATCTATTACAATTTATTCCAAGTTATATTCAGCTGCTGGTTATTCTACGAGGTAATTATTACTTAGATTTATCTTGTAACTGTTATTGGCTTAAATAATGTAATGCTTATGACATTACTCACAAATGGCATCAGCTGCTACTACACACAACTATAATCGTAAATACAACTACTATTACAGAATGCACAATAGAACAGGTAAAGAATACTCACTCCTGCATAATCATACACATGAATATGACTCTTGCTAGGACATAATAAAGTTTAATTAGTCTTGTTTAGGTTGCTTTTGTCGGAAAAAACCTTTGAATATTACAATCAATTTTTTTAATAAGCAATATTGTGCCTATTTATTCGAGTTTGTGGACAATGACTTTTCGACTGGCACCGCCTGCGTGGTAAACATTACTGTTTGTATTCAAGCGATCATTTTTTTTTATATATGGGCCTGCAAAGTGAATCTACTCTGCCTGATGAAAAGCATAAATAGAATCCAAAAATGTCGTTCAAGAAATCTATTGCGAATGCAGACAATGCAACAATGCAGCATGGTAACCCACACCATGGCGGCCTAGTGCTGCTTAGGCATCATTGGGCCTCATTCAATCGTAGACCTTAGTTTTCTTTGTCTTATATTAGTTTTTTATTTTACGGTCGAAATATTGTACTAAATTAATCTGCCAGCCACTTTCAATCTCAATTTTAAAAACATCTTACATTTAATTTTATTGTTAATGATGAATCGAGTTGATGTGAGATTGAATGTCACTGATTCTTACTTAATTGAAAGGCTTGCATAAACCGTTTCCAATTTTACAACCAAACATGACCTGACATTAAACAAGTTTATATTTCTTTGATGCAGAGCATAGTAAGCGGCTGGTTCACGACGTACAGCTTCAGATGTCAACCCGTCGACTATACAAATTCACCAGCAGCGATACGGGTAAGACCTCTAAACTTTATGACTGTATATCATTAAGTTACTAATTTCCATCACGATTACTATATATCAGAACAAATACAAAACCTTTACATCATATATTGATACATTCCATACGAAAAATGGGACAATAGAAGAAATTATTCTTCATGAATTAGAATACCGAATTAGAATACAGTATTGCATCGAATAGAAAAAAAACATAGAATAGTATGTATAATGTCGGAAATTACTGGTCTATAAGTCAACTAAATTTCAGCCTGCCGGAATAAGCAGTGTTGTAACTTTGTTGTAAGTCCTTAAAGTCAGCTTAAAACCGCTGACCCGATGTTAATTATTTGGAGAATTATTTAAATTGACTTCGTTTTAGAGACATGCCAACCGAACTATGTATCTGTTTATGATTCTAAACGATTCTAATGTAACTAATCTAATAACTTCTAAGGTATCTTATAAGTTTCACACGTTGAATTTGAACTGACGTTGTAGGTTGTTTACCTTCAAGTTAATTCACATCACTATATTTTTATGCTACAAATACTTTAGCCGAAAAAGTAGACCAATAGATTGCCATATGCATTAGTGAATACTTTTAAGGAGTTTTTACATTAGCAACTTTAATACAAGATGAAATAGTCGTTGGTGTACGTAGTTTGAATTAGGGATACTAATAATTATTTCACGGGAATTAACGCGATTAGGTATTACATACCTCTGATTTGCCTGACGTTGCGTCCAGGTTGCACTGGCCGTGGTCACGAAATCAGAGGTACTTTAAATAAGTGATCGCGTTAATTCCCGTGAAAATAATGATTATGTATATCATTAAACGCGATAGCTTAAAAGTTAGTAGTAGCACAATTTTTTAAAAGCAGTGTTTGTTTTCTTTTCTTTTCGTTTTTCACCTCGACAAAATTACGCTGCTTGAAATACGATTAAGTTTCGCTGCATGAACTATTACATATTAAACAAACTATTTCCTAAAGAATAAAGTTATACAACCGGTCAGTGATAAAATATAAAATTAGTACTTTATTATGTACTTTGTGACATGTTTCATTCTTTTGACACTCACTATATGTTACGTCAGATTCAAGGTCACCTGTCTCGATCGTCTCTATATACCTTACTGTAAATACTTTTTTACATAGATATACTTACAACTTTATTTCTCAAGCGTAGAAAAAGAGGTATTAATTAGGTGTACACATTTTGCCGACTAAAATTTTATCAGAAGCAAGGATAAACTCATTGATTTGTTTGATATACGATTATTATACATATTTCTTTTGTTTGCAGACAGTTCACGGATGCTGGTGGTACTATTTCTCGAAATTCACAGAATTTTTCGATACGGTGAGATTACCTTTATTTGTCATACTGCTCATGTTCCACTCCAAATATTTGTGAACGTATTTTTATTATTACATGAATAAGTTAATATACTGGTGATGTAAAGTCAATGAAAATTTTAGTTTCTTTCTTACTGTAAATCTCGTGTAAATAAAATACTTAATGGTATATACTTATTTAGTAATAATAATTTAAAGTTTGATTTTTGTATCAATCATCAATCAATTAATTGATGATTGACACAAAAATAAAACTTTATATAAATAAATGCCGATAAAGTTTGATTTTTATATCAATCATCAATGATTGATTGATTGATGATTGATACAAAAATTAACTTTATATTAATAAATGCCGATAAACTTTGTGACAGTTAAACAAAATAATAATTGTAAAGTTTAATTTTTGTATAACTATTCCATTTATTGACAATCCTAAAATACCAATTCGGTGATTATTTACTAAATCAGATAAGGAATTATACCTTATCTGATTTGATTAAATATATTTATAAATTCAATAACTTTCAGAGTGTTGAAAATTTTGGTAGGACCAACAATTTCTGTGATTCTTAGAATGTTTTGTAAGTAAACAATTGGTACGTATATTTCAAGGTGATTGGCAAAATTAAAAATACATCGACTAAGCCTAATCCGTATAAGAATTGGTTGACTTTTTGAAGATTCCTTATTTTGTATTACAAGGTTTTCACTTACTATAAAAAAAGACACTGACATTGAGTGTACCCACTTAAATCTGAAGAGTTTATCAAATACATACAATTTTGGAAACGCTTAATTTGTTTTTCTATATTTTTTTTCTTCGTACTGTAACACGAAGTAGACTTAAGTTCATAAATGAATTATGATCGTTAAAACTGTCAGCATAAACAACCTATTTTGTGTTAGTCACACTCAATTATACACCTACAGGGTTTATAGTAGGAGTCAGGTTATGTTAATTCAAATCAATCAAATAGGATTTTTCTTATAATAAACTTAAATGTATAAATAATAGTATATACAATATATAATATATACAAATGTATATGAATACTTAAATCTCTAATACATCTGAAACTGATGAAAAAGTGACGAAGTCCGCAGTGTTGTTTCAATTTATTATTTCTATCAACTTTTACTAGTACAGTGTCTTGTACAAGTATGTCTTTAGTACGTTTTTTTACAACTGTAATTAAATATACCTATTACATTTTCTTCTATAATATTTTAATAAGCACACCGATATAATAGATCAAACTTGTCAAAAAGACAGTAAACGTTAATTTAAAAAACATAAATAAAATTCTGCTGTAGCAAAAAAAATACCTGTGCACTACATAGTTACATAACAATTATAAAGCTTAGCGAATATTGGTCTACAATTATGTTGTGTCATGTCCGAACATGTTATATCCTTTTGTAATTTAGGTATCTTTTATGGGTGTATCTGTTTTTTAATAGCCACCCGCCCACGCTTTCAAACCTGACCATGACAGACAATGTTTTGCCCAGAGAGATGTCACGAAAGGTTAATTCATCGACCGGCTTACAAACTTTTTTACGGGCTTAGAAGGGCATTGCTAACACTGTAATAGAAGACCATTATGGACTTTAAATTATAGGCTTCTAATTACAAAGCCAAGTTTAAAAAGATGATAAAATATGTTTATGATATACCAACCCGGTTTTGGCCGGATATACTCGTACAGCTGGCGTGGTGTAATAGGCCAATACCTCCTTTGTAAAGAGAGGTCTATGTCCAACAATGGTCTGTTAAAGACTGTTGATGTAATGTTATAGACATCTATGTTAAAAGTTCGACAATAGTCTCTCTCTACAGAATCTTGATATCGCCTAGTGTTTGTTTTGTGGATGTCTGATGACGGTCCTTCTACATAAAAAATCAATCTTCAGCCGTACGGTAGTCCACTTAAGCCGACCTCAACTTAGTTTAGGAAAAACCTCGGGAAAAATACATCTATCTAACACACATACACACGTACACAAGTACTTACTATTACACTGATTATTTTCTTTTCCTATACTTATATTAAAAACGCGAAAGTAACTCTATCTGTCAGTCTGTACTGCCTTCACGACAAAACCGCTGCACCGATTTCAATACAATCGCATGGCATGCTTTTATTCTCGAGGAATGACATAGGCTACTCTTTGCGTCAATGATCAACACACACGCGGTCGGAGCCGCGCGCAATAGCTAGTCTTTTCGTAGTAATATTATAGTAGCAAAATTCATATCAAGTTTTGTTTATCCGGGCCCATCGTCTTCTTGTAGATCATATCTTTATATTATCCTATTCCTAGATCCGGTGTTGTTATAATCCGGTTTTGATAACTTTGTTTGAAACTGTATTCTTCAAAATATGAATACAAAAGTTCTTTGTTATGTAAATTTAACGTAAATTGTAAATTTAAGTATCACAGAAAATTGTAACAATTTTGTTTATGTTTATATGGTTACCTACCGAGGATAAAATTATTGTTAATTTTGTTAATTTGTACTTAAGGTATATTGAAGATATGTTTTTAAAGTTTCTTATACTTATTAAATTTTATAATAATAATTATAAAGCTTTTAGCTACTTGTTTTCAAAACTGATACTTATAAACTGGCACATGCCGTACTTTTGACAGTAACTTTACAATATTTTTGCATAAGACATTCCTTAATTGCAGAAATAGAACTTATTATTAACATTCATTATTTAAACGTATTCATGTTCAAATACCACGCATACAATCACAACTCCCACTATAAAAGAGGCTCCTATAGAGGCATGTTTCGAAATGCCCGCAGCTGTATGGTCGAAAAGTCATAGCGATTACGTTCGAAACCTTAACTTTAAAAGTGGACTACCTTCGCCGACTTAAAAGTATGAATATCTAGTATAATAGCTAAGGTAATAATTGTCAGTGTCAGGGATATGGTCAGCCGCACGCAAATACCGCAATATTCCATGTTTACATATTACCGGAACTCTTGTTATAATAGGTTCGGGTCAACACGACGCCGGTGACGTATTTTATGGGTATGTTATCATAACATCAAAACTGGAACTTTGTTTTGCTGCTTAACTGTTTGTTTTGGTACTAAGGAAGCTTCTTTTCCTGTTAGTTGAATAAACTATTTTTGGTGCAATTTTTTATTATTTAAAAAAGCCAAGTTACTTCGCTGCTTAATGTAGGTCTCCCCAAGGAGCGCCAACTATTCCGGTCTTGAGTAGTCAAGTGGTTCTTCTCGTAGACCAAAGCTAGAGTCTCGGGGTAGCAGCCGGCGGCTCTTGAGTAGTCGTATAAATATTTCGGACGTTTTAACACACAACGCCATCTAGTCCCAAACTAAGCAGAGCTTGTACCATGGGTAACAACGACTGATGTTAATACATATACGCTTTTTTTGTAAATACATACATATTATATATAGAAAATACCCAAACTCCGAAACACATATTTGCAGATCATACAAACATTTGGTCCTACTCAGAAATCGAACCCGAGACCTTATGCACAACAGCCGCACACGCTACCACTGCGCCACCGAGACTGTTAAAGTAATTTAAGTCTGTAATAATGTTGCATCATCATCATCAGCCCTTTGCAGTCCACTTCTAGATATAGGCCTCTTCAGTTGCTCGCCACTGATCGATTTTGGTATTTCCGCATCCACTCAGCTATCTATACCCAAATAAAAATTACAAATATTTTAAAATAGTATTATTTTTACAGCTTCTCATATTTATTTGGACAAGAAGCTATCGCCTTTAAATGGCTAAATGTTCCAAAGATTCGAGAGTAGAGATTTCGAATTACTTTCACAGATATGTTAATACTAAAAAATAAAGTTTACGTTATTAATGCAACTTTTATAGTACCTAACCTAATTTCTCGATCTGGCGTCGAGAAATTCTGTACTCTTTATGTCACCAATAAATTTAATCTGCCTACACTTAGTGCTCCTGCAAAATCGCGGCCATCAAATTTAATATTTTAGTAAAATGCATCTTATTTTACAAAACTATTTGTAGGTTACTCTTGGAACAACAAAATATTAACTTGTATCCATGGAATTTTGCTACTATAAAACAAAATATTTTACTTAGCAATGTTTTTATATCGCACCAATTGTTTGTCCATTATTAAATACACCATCATAAAATTTTAAAAATAAGTAGATAACTAAGTTCAGAAACCAACTTATAAGGCCTATGAGTGACTTATTAACTACTTACTTAATAAACTTAAGGATGGCAATAGGTAGGTACTTACTTCAAATGTATTTATTTTTAAATATATAATAAATAAATCGAGTGGAAGGTTAGAAAAGTTGAAATTGATCAATTGATTGACCAACTTATCCTTCCAATGACCTCGTTATTGATACATATTGGAAGTAGGGGATTCTTTGATCATATAATACATTTTATAGGACAAATATTTTTTTGAATAGTGTTAATAATTTTCTTAATAAAAGAAAAAAGCCTGTAAAAAGTTTTTGGGAATAGTTATATTTTATTCCTGCTATCCCTGTTAACTACCACAATCGAGAATTTTCGTATAGGACGTCTCATCGAAACGAAATTATTTGCAAACATTCAGCTTAATATAAATTATTTTGACTGATCGGGATCCGAGAAAAATCGACGAAAATAGAAAAAACAAAATGCGTGCAATAAAACTATATAAAAACCTTACAAATATTTATATATGAAACTCAATTTCATTAAAATCTGAAAAACTTTAGAAAGGGGAATCTGATAGCTTTATTTGCAAAAATAGGTAAAGTTAAAATGGTGTAATAGGTAAACGAATTCTTGATTGGAGACCGCGTCTCGGCAAACGTAGTGTAGGAGGTCCACAAGCCAGGTGGAGCGATGATTTGCGCAAGACGACTGGCAGGAGCTGGATGCGAGAAGCCATAGATCGAACTAAGTGGCGTGAAATTGGAGAGGCCTATGTCCAGCAGTGGACTGCAATAGGCTGTTGATGATGATGATGATGATGAAAATGGCGTACAAATATTTTAAATTTCAAATATTGAAGTGTAAATACAAGCCACATGAACCCACGGCCTCACAGAAAACCGGTGTGAAACAGCGCTTGCGCTGTGTTTCATCGAGTGAGTGAGGATACCGGAGGCCCATACCCCATCCAGCCATCAACCATCCCTCTATCCCCCTCCCCATCCCCTAAAGGCCGGCAACGCTCTTGTAACACCTCTGGTGTTGCGGGAGTCCATGGGCAGCGGTAATCGCTTACCATCAGGCGATAAGTCTGCACTTTTGCCCCTTATACCATAAAAATATATTCAAAATCAAAATCTTTTATTTCAAGTTGTCCTTTTCAGGCACTTTCGAAACGTTACATTAGTGATTCTAGTTATTTGGCTCCAAAATGTGATTCTTACGGAGAATTTTATCTAACTCATTTTTAAGGTGATTGAAAAAATTATTGTATTTCTGTTGATTTCAGATCTTCTTCGTAATGCGCAAGAAGTTTGACCACGTGTCGAAATTACACGTCATTCATCACGGCATCATGCCCATGTCAGTCTGGTTCGGAGTCAAGTTTACGCCAGGTTAGCATAATAATTTTATCTTTCCTATATTCATTTTCGTACATGCGTAATAACACACCCCATCTCATGTTTCGATTTAACTAGGTATGTTGTGTATGATTTTGATTAATAAGTATGAAATAGTATAATAATAACTATTTTTAAATTTTACATAGTTTTTGTTCCGTACTCAATAATAATTTGGCTAAACATCGATGTTATTAAACAAGAATTTAATATCAATAATTTCAATGGCAAAGTAATACTTTTACTACTTAGTAAAAATTACTAAAGAGTGTCCCCACTCCTAATTCATCCAGTGGGTGTCTTAAGAGGTGACGAAAGGTCGCTTTACATGTTTGGGTATACCTGACAGGTTTGCCTGTACAGTTGAACTTTATAGGTAAACTGGAGCGTCTTATGTTGCACAACTGAGCAGGTATGTTCTGTACTCAGCTCAAGCTTACCTGACGGACGTAATTGTGCAGCCAAACCTGTCAGGTATACCGTACATGGCTAGCTTAAGGCATCAACCTATCTGACCTGCGTGATATAGTATGACAAAAACTTTTTTCTAAAGAGTGTCCTAGGTCCAGCAGCGGACAATTAAAGGATGGTAATGACTGCTGAGTATTCTTAACTTAAAAAAAGGCTTTTTACTTATAAATATCATTTCATATAATACAAAATTATACAAAAAAAAAAACGACTTTTAGAACTAAAAAACCACACGGGAAGCATTAGCATTCAAGAATCGTCAAAATCGGTTCACCGAGTCAAGTTCTGCGGTAACAAAGATAAAAAAAACAGTCGAATTGAGAACCTCCTCCTTTTTTGAAGTACTAAATGCACAACTAAACATTAATGTTATATTTCCCTAAAGCAATAGGTACATATTAATTGGTTTTGAAACAGCACATCTACGTCAAAAAGTCTTATAAATACATAATACAATTATATGAAAATATCTAATTTGCATGTTTTTAATAGCAAATTTAAATTGCGCACAAATGGCAAAAAAAGGATATGCATATAACAAGGAGAGATCAAAACATGGTAAAGTTCGATTAAATGAAGGACGTTTGATATACAATCTTCGTGTATACAATGCGAGTGGGTATGGTATAGTTAATATAATGCGAGTGGGTATGGTATAGTTAAGCAAAGTTTACTTGTCTACTTAGAGCATCAATATCAAGGTAATGTCGTCAAGAAACGCTGTCTAATCCACTTGTACACATTCATTCAATAGTTGGAAATACCAATTGCAGCTGTCGTGATTATCTACTTTTTACCCCAATTAGGAAAATACCATCTCATGGTTAACGTACATTTGGACAATCGGTTTGAAGACCTAATAAAACTTATGAGACTTTCCCAAAGCTAATCACCTGACTATTTTTTAATGTATTTCGTAAAAGTGCATGAATGTACTGTAATGGATAGTAAATTAATTGAAATCTTTGTATCATGTGAAACATTTATTAAGAAGTTGCGTCCTTGAAGCTCTTCCGGGTCGCCGTAGGGTTTTATAAGTAGACCGGTTCTCAAAACTTCTCTGGGAGTTCCCCAAGATAGATGCTGTCCGGAAGGGATTTTCTTGTACAAAAAAAGAGTATATTTTGGTAGGTTGCAGTATTATTATCATCATAAAAAGCCTTTAAAAGTCTACTACTGTTATTGGCGTTGTACTTCTTTAGTCGACTCTAACAACACCCACGGGATGAACATGGTCAATCCATCACTAAGCCGTGTTGCTAGTTAGGTATATATAATTAGGACAAATCTAGAAATAATTCTTGAATATCATCATTACGAATCATCAAAATATGCTAAAATGCAATCTGAGTATTACAATATGTAAAATCATAATGTCAAACAGGTGCATAATAGTTTATAATTCCCTTAATTCTCTGCCAGAGGACACAAAAACTGAGATAGCGATGACTAACTGTTACGTCACTATAAAGTTTTAAAGTGTGGTAATACCCATGGGCCATTAGTTCACCGGGGTTAAGGTTGTATGATATGTTGGATTAAAAATAATTACAAACAATTTTAATGACCTTCCATGACCCGTTTAAAGCGCTGAGGCCCTAAGATAAAAGTTCACTTCATCAGGAAGTTTCTAAAAAAACTTTACCGCAAACAACAAATAAATTTCCATTGGGTTTTTAGAAGATTATTCATCCGTGATGAAAAATACGTTAAAGACTCTCTTCTCTGCTGTCAAATAATTGGTTTGAAGGTTACGTCATGAATTAATACATATACGACGATGAAAATTATAGGTCTGATGACTAGTGATTCTAGAGATGTGATTTCGTTTTCGATTTATGACAAATTTAATCAAAAGTTTAGTGAAGAGTCAAAATTTATTACATGAAAAAAGTACTTTCATTTACCATACTTGAATTACAGAACTATCGTAGTTTTTATGTAGTATTATCTTGATGAATCATTTATAATGGAAGTAAAATACAAGAATTATGATTCAAGATATTCTAGTCATGCTGTTAATTAACTAATAAGCGCAATCTTATTGTTCGTTACAACTGGGTATAGTAGGTATATTTTACTGTCTAGATTGAATCATCTCAAACTATGAAATTGTATGGCGAACTCTAAATAATAATGTTGTTTTACATAGTATATTTTCATAAATAAACTCCAAAAAAAATATTGAAGAATATACTAACAACTAAATAATCGTATTTAAACAAAATAGTCTACTGAGTCCTAAACAAGCATATAAGTGTATGTGCTATCCAACGACTTAGTCCCCTTCGCTTTATCCAACAATTTGGTCTCTCCGTATTGCCTAGAATACTAACTGAAAAGATTCCGGGCACAGGGAAAAATAACATCCTCGTGAAGCCGAGGGCGAAGCTGGTTTTTCTTCATAAAAGTATTCATTATCACAACGTTCTATAAATCAGTAAAAGCCAATTTTTTCTGTTTAGCGAGTTCTCACTTAATCTTCACTAAATATTAACTTTATAGTTTACATAGAACGTGTTGACGGATCGCACTAATGCCATGTCCTCGAAAATTGGTATCTTCAAACACAGACGAGTTCCTTCAACTTATATTTGAGCAGATATAAATTTAATGTTTAAATAAAACTGTTGGAGATCCTTGTTTAGGAATTCGTTAAATTAATATTTACTTCCTTAAAAAGAATATTAGTGCAAAATTGACATACCAACCTTTGCAGTCTACCAAAATTCCTTTTATTTTATTTAACACCCTTTCCGAAGAAAACTCCTAAAAATAACTTTAGAGTGATTAATTGTTTCTCCTTTTTAGAACCTAAAATAAACAATCCACAGTAAAACATTTTTAAGAAATAAATCAACTGACTCCTTTAACACGTTCAACGAAAACACACTGACTAGACACATTAAAAAACGTAAAAAAAACTGGCTATAATTTGGCTGCCATAAACTACTAGATTTCTAAAATCTGTTTGAAGTCCTGGAGTCAAGCGCAATAGGTAAGTGACATACCACCCCTACCACAAGGTTATATTTTTTGTGTCATTTTTGGCTTAGCACCGACTTTAAGCACCTAGTAATTTATGACAGTCAAATTAAAGCAAGTTTATTTTATGACACTCGATAGATTTCCCAAAACTTGTTAAAATAGTACCTTTTTTGATAATATAGTGTTCTTATCAAAATAATAGTTACTTTACTGTAACTCTCTTATCTTCTAACCGTTGTCCCTATAAAAACCATGACCAGAATTTTATGGCCACTCGATTCTATTGTTTGTGGCCGGGTTTCTGTAATGACTAATTCATTTATACATTGTTGAGGAAAGTGGTGTAACGTAGTGTAATCTACCTACTTTTAGGAATTGCATACATCCGTTTGTTATAGTTAAAATAATTAGATACTATCTATTAAACACTTGCAGTTTATAAGTCTAAATTATCTAAAAGATAATCTAAGAAATCGGCGAACATGAACAATAATTCAAAAAGTTACATGATATTAATAAAATAAAATTACAAAAATATCATGAACCTGTTGGATTACAGCTTTTTTTCAATAACCTATATCTAGTTAAAATTGGTGACACTATTTAGTTTTCAGTGTAATTTATTCAACACTTTCGTGGATATGCAGGATCAAAACGTAAAAAAATTATATATTAATAACTTCTCTCCAGTTTTAATAGTAGATAGGTTATTGAAAACGGTCGTTAGTGATAAGTGATCTTGGCTGCTAAGCCAGTTCTCGTAGGTTCAAAAAATTCCCAGGATCAGTAATAATTTTGTAATGAACAAGCTCAATTGTTCTCTGTCTGTAATTTATCTTAAATATGTATGTATTTCGAAATAAATAACTAGGTGTGTTATTTGTCAATCTGGTTACCATACTACAGAAGGTTATCTATATATTAATATGTGAAAAAAACGTGGTCCCACTTTTTTTTTTATCAAATTTCGATCACAGGGTGACTACTACTGCTTTTCTTACAATCATTTGATTATGTTACAATATGTTTCATTTAGATGCCTATTTTCACATTGATGGTAACTCTTCTTTTCCATTTCTTTTGTCGAATATAAGTCATATTTATGTCCAACAGGCGGTCATTCTACTTTCTTCGGTATGTTGAACACATTTGTGCACATCGTCATGTACTCGTACTATCTCCTTGCTGCATTAGGACCGAAGGTTCAGAAGTACCTCTGGTGGAAAAAGTACCTCACAGCACTTCAGATGGTAAGTTCTTCTTTTTTACTAACTTCAAAAAGGAACAGATTCGCGAGTCGGATGTTTATTTTTGAGTTACAAATTTTTAGGTCACTAAGTCCGTTAAATGTTCCATTTCTGAATTTTACTGAAACAAAAATGTGCCATTGCATAACCTATTGGTATAGTGGTTAGAGGCCCCGACGGCTTAGCCAGCGATTGTGAGTTACACGAAAACTATAATACAAATTACTCATCCCATTATTTTTTGTCCTCGTTGTGACCTAGTACGAATAATTATGTGACGAAATTAGTATTTTTATTGTATAATTCATCAGGTGTAATTTATGTATGTGTACGTAGTTATTTAGATGTATTTAACATGTTTATTGGCAGTCGGTGTACTATAGCACAGGCTCTAATTGGTTTGGTAGCAGACCGTGTAAGATGTGTAAGCTTTCTATTAATTGCTAATCATAAAGGTAGTTTTTTTAGTTAACCACAGCGTTTTGTGACGAACGAGATAGAAGTATGCCTAGTTCGATTCGAATGGCTAACTCATTTGGCCTTCAAAATTTTAAAAAGTACACATGTATCTTTCATATTATGGCCTTCTGTTTTCCTTGACATTATGATTCAGGTGGTATAAATCTTAACATAACTTTCGACATCTAATAAATGATATTTGACTCAGACAGCGTGGTGTAATCATAAATATCATGTGTTCATTAAGAATGTTACAAAGTAATGTTCACGTGAATTTTTACAACCGTCATGACATCGTTGTTTTCATTATTTGAATATTGCATTTACTGCTTAGTAAGTTTCTGAAACAATATTACATTGCACATGAATATCTCTAATGGTTGCTATACAAAGGGAAGTTCTATGGGATAGAAAACAGGAAATTTATTCCCTGTTGGGATGGAATGTCCATTCCTTTAGATCGTAGTATTTGTAGTTTAGTAGTATCGTATAATTCTCAACATGTACACTTCTCTTTTTATGACTATGCGACTGTTTTCGAACCACAGATTTTTTATTAATAATAATATTAGGTGCATTGGTTTTTACGCGATTTTGATTAGAACTTATATAGTCAGCAAAATAATGACCTTTTAATCTGTATAAATTTTAGATTTCGGAAAAAAATTAAAGTAAGCAATAATAGCAATATTAAATAAAAAATATTAAATATAATTTAAGTATTAGCAATTAATGCAATTTGAATTACAAATACTTTTCAAGTTTTCTGTTTTACAAGATAGTCACATAAACCGATAATACAGACATCCTTTATAAAATAAATGTGTATTTGCAGGTTCAGTTCGTACTAGTCTTCTTACACGCTTTCCAACTCCTGTTCATTGACTGCGACTACCCTCGTGCCTTCGTCTGGTGGATCGGCATGCACGCTGTTCTCTTCTACTATCTATTCTCAGACTTTTACAAACAGGCTTACCTCAAGAAAGTCAAGGTAAGCTGGATTGTAAAATAGGCTCAAAGTTTATTCTCAATTATATAGTAATAACCGATAACCGTTGGAGTAAACGAGTTCTTGAGTGGAGACCGCGTCTTGGCAAACATAGTGTAGGCCGTCCGCAGGCCAGGTGGAGCGATGATTTGCGCGGCACAGCTGGCGGGAACTGGATGCGAGAAGTCATAGATCGAACTAAGTGGCGTGAAATTGGAGAGGCCTATGTCCAGCAGTGGACTGCGATAGGCTGATGATGATGATGATGATAGTTTTACTTAAGAGTTCATTACCAGATATTTTTTGTAGTGCCACAGTTTAAGTGATAAAAACTAGATGTAAAAAATTACTTTATATATCAAATTTAATAACTATTAAAGTTAAAATCGAGCGCAAATAAAACAAAGTGTATTAGGAAAACTAGGAAACGCCCAACTTTATTTTATGTTGCTACAAAGAAACTTAATTTACTTTTAAATTGAGATCTAATATTGTAGAATGATTGGAATATTTATTTAGGGCATTTAGAAGCAATTTCGATGACTATAAAAATGTATGTGTTCGCCCGTAAGTAATAACAATAACAATTCTTTTTCAGAAAAACAAAGCGAAAGTGAAGGCAGAAACAGACAGGGTGAAGATGGAGACTAAAGAAAGAATGCTACCGCTTCTAAACGGTTTTGGAAATGGATCGGCATTAGGCGATGTTCGGCAAAGAATGGCTGGTGCTGTGGCTTCGCAGTGAAACGAAATGCCATATTTTATTTACAATAGTGAATCTCGATACGGTGAACGTGAATATCATTTCACGTATATTCGTTTCGTTAAACAGAGACTTCTTAACCGATTTACTACTTATCGTGAGCAGTTATCATAAAAATACGATTTTGTTAAAGTGATTCAACGCAAATTCAATATTACTCTTAGCTTCGTATTTTAACATGTAGCTAATTGAGTAGCAATACCAAAACACGTGAAAGCGTTCGTTTGCGTGTAGAAAATTAAATCTGATGTTGTGCCAATGTTAAAAGTAATTTTCTACATTCTTTTTTATAAGTACTCTGAAAACTTTACGATAACAAACACGGGTGATTTAATTTATGTTAACTCTTTTCTTAAAATCAGTTACTATATCAGGAATCTCGGTCATCGCCACGAATGCGATATGATATGAATATTAAGCTCAACTAAGGCTAAGTTACGTGTAAATGTAAGGGTACATATTTGTAGACTTAGGTATAGTAGATGTAATTTATTCAACCCAATGTGTAAGTTCAAATATGAGATGTCCACGAAGAGTGCTTAATATAAGAAGGTAGCCATTTTGTTGTTTAGTGAAAAACTAAAGTATGAAATTGGTTTTTCCGATCATCGCTATTCCAAACTTTTTTATCTCAGTAGAAATATTTAAATTTCTACGTTCATGACCAAAAAGGAATGTTAATTTGAAATAAAACTTTTCGTGTGTAAACAACAGCTCTATTTGTTTTTATAGTATATATAAATAGTTTTGTGTGTGACAATAATACTGATTAGTTCATGGATTTCATAGATGGATAAGTGGATTGTCGTAGGTGCAATGTACCTTTTGATAATCGTTCTCGTAATAAAAACTCAGACTTATGAGTTTTATTACAAATAATGTTTTAATATAGCAAATTTGGCGTGGTGCGAATATACTTTGTATTTTTGCGATATATCTGTGTATGATAGCCGTAGAAAGCAAACATCATTAGTTATATAAATAATAATGATATATCTGCCGAAATGTTACATCTGTTATATACGCCATTGCCGTTTCAATATATTTTCTAGTGTTTGCACAAACCGTCTGAGTACATAATTGTACTAACAAGGTATGGGTACATTTAACATCTAGCTGTCATTAGTAAGGCAAACATTCGTGACTTTTCCTTATACTGCGCATTAACTAGACAGATTTACAAAAAATCAAATACATTCAAGGGCCTCTGTAGTAAAGGAATATTTAGTATTCAAAAATATCTCTTAATGATGCCGAAAAAACTCTTGAGTTCTATTAACAGGAGTTTAAATATACAATTATGTCATCACAAGTTCGATATACTCTGTCAAGGAAAAAAAATTCAAACATTTAAGGATATCATCACATATTCATATGATTCGTTGGCCTCGTTGGCCATAGACAATTGTATATACATACCTCTTATGGTACATTCAAATAACGTGTTTTAATCATGTGCTATGTTTTTTTTAATATAACGCTTAGTTCCAGTCGCTGTCACAATAATTAATGTAATGTAATAAATTACTAATAGACAACTGGTAACACTTACCGGCAATAGTTTAAATCAGTGTTGCTCTCTAACAATGTTGAAAAGTTATATCAAATGATATTAAATTTTGAACAAAATGAAAACGGGCAAGTATTTAAAATTATAAAATTCTTTTGTTTATGTACCTCAATTTCGTGATTATCAATTTGACACAATTTTTATTGTGATGTTGGTCTTCTTTTTTGCATAAAAGCTCTGTTTTGGTTTTTAATGTTTTAGTTTTAGTACCACGCTGTACATTGCAACGTGCTCACCGACTTATATGTACGAGATATGTACATATATAACTTAAGGGAACACAAAATAATTTGTAAACAAAGATGTCTACATTATTTTAGACATCGTTACTGCATACATCAATTAGGCGATTGATGTATTTAATGTTATTCGTCAACACTTTGTAAATATATATATATGTAAAAGGGTAAACATACATTTGTACTTTGTGATACTTAAGTTAATTAAAAGAGAATTTATGTTTAGCTGCGTTTTTTATTTGCCTTCTTTGTAGTTATAAGCGTAGTATAAAATGCCTTAAACATATAAATGATCGTAAATAGAATGGATACTGAAATATTAAATTATAACGGGGTTGGAGGTTTTAAGGTAATGAGGGACGCTATAAAGTTGATTCTAACGCGACCCCTTTTTTGTCCGAAAACCAATACACTACGTAAATTACTATTCGTTGTTATGTTTTATCATTTCATCAGCAGTTTTCAATTTTCCAATGTTGGACACATGCCTCTTTATATACCATGCTACGCTAGTCAGATTAATTATTTACCATGGTATCTCAGCAAGCATATGTCATTGATTATTTTTATAGGAGAGGTCTGAGCTATTGAAGTGCTTTATTTTTAATGGTCCATATTGATTGTTCCATATTGATTTACAATATTTTTCTTCGATATTAGTTTGGATCATATAGTTATTGATTTATATTCCAAAAGATTAACGTGTGTTGGGACTTGAGCTCATCAATCTAAGTGGCAATAAGTTTATGCAAAATATCAATTGCAAGGTTTGAAAGAAATAAAAATGGCTGGCGGGCTGAGATAGGCAACGGAAGTCATTTGTTATTTAGTCAAAGATACTGCAGCTACCTGTACTATTACATTATTATTATTTTTATATTATAATGTATTTACCTACCCGAATCCTTATTAAAAGTGATGAAAAATTGTATGACTTACAAGATAAAACGTAATTCGATATTTTTTTTTAAACATAAATGCAATTCGCGAACTTATTGCCCAAGTTATTCTTTGCCAGTCGACCGATTATGCAATACAGAAACAAGATGAGGTATGGGTACTTACGAGGAAGTAATAGATTTTAGATAATATCTGTGAAATCAAAAAACAAAGTCGGCACGATCGGCAATTAGGGCTGAAATTGACGTAGGTATGATTGATTTCATCATTTCTTCATATGCTTTTCATTGTATTCAAAATTTTTAGTCTCATGTTATGCTAAAAGTCCCTGAAGGATAAAATGGCTCTTTTATTTACAAGTGTTTTTTTTCAACTAGATGTATAATTTGACAAATTATGATGGCTTATTTATCGCTAAAAGGAGATCTATGCACGATAAAGTTACGAGTGGTAGAAATATCCTTCGAGAAAAGGATGACACTTCTCTGTTTTTGTTCTTTTTGGGCTTGGCCTGGCCACTGCCATTACGTGCCAGTACGTGAAACACAGAGCTCCGAAGTCATAAACCTGCTTAAACTAGTTGCGCTCATCACCTTCGGGCAGGCACTTAGGTACTTAAGCTGCAGGGCCTACAAAAAACACATCTTTTCATATTTTTATTTAAATATATCTACATTAATAGTTTATTGCAATGAAATTCATACATTCAAGTTTTTCGATACTACTATAAAACACCCGTAGTTTAATAGTACTATCGAAAAACTTGAATGATGACCCACTTTGCCGATAAATCGTTTGAAACCATCATAAAAACAAATATTTCACTCCTTAGGACGTTACAAACATCAAGCAAACTACGGCAATACTGGTCGGAGAAGTGTAGAGTAAGTTTCTGGTGGATGATTCATGATTCAAACTTGTCGATAGCACTTAAACTGCATTCTGATTAACTTTTAAGCCATTAAAAAATAATAGGCCTCAACCTGACTACTTGCTTCCTCCGTAATTAGTTACAAACCAAGGTTAATATGCTGTTGTAACATTTTTATGACATATGGGGGTAAACGAGCAGTAGGATATTTGAAGGTAATTGGTAAGTGACAACCGTCGTGATGAACCCAACAACTACACAGGTTCGTTGCCGCCCTGTGCACCTGTGCTTGCACACACACTTGTGCACTATAATATTTTCTACGTGGTTAGATGGTCTCAGTTGAGACTGCTTGCTGTGGCCGAAATAGGCTAGTAGTACATCATCGTATCTGTGAAACTTTTTTAGTACTCAGATTGCGTTTAGTCTTTATGTGCTGAAGCATCATTTTTCTAATATTAGGTTATATTGGCCTGTATTTCCATTGTGATTTTCTAAAGATATTATTCTATTATATTATTCAACTCTAGCGAAGTGAGACTGTTTTATTTTCTGCTAGCGACATCTATGGATGAGTAGCGGTTAAATTGCTTAAAGTATCCTAATCATCATACTCATTTTTGTCAATTAGTAAATATATCAAAAACAGGATACGATAAATAAACGTTAGAAGTGTTACTCGCAGTCTTTATGTTCAGGAACTGAAGAATGTTTAAAATAGATAATATAATGTCACCTAATGAATTTAGCATAACTTGTCTCTCAACAGATGGCGTTGCGTAATAATGATTCAATTGAAATCGTGTTTTATTTGGCGTATAAACCCAATACAGTTTCGTAAAGAGTAAACATTACTACAATATTTATTACACTAATTGACTTTTTACACGATTATTACCCGAATAATTGTATAGAGAGGCACGCTTCGGCACGAATGGGCCGGCTCGACCGGAGTGATACTACGGCCTCACAGTAAGCCAGGTGTGAAACAGCGCTAGCGCTGTGTTTCACCGAGTGAGTGAGGATACCCGAGGCCTATACCTCAACCCCTCTCCCAAACCGCTGCCCATCCCTCAAAGGCCGGCAACGCACTTGTGACGCCAAACGCCAAAAACACCAAAGTGTTGCAGGTATCCATGGGCGGCGGTACGTATGCCCGTTTGCCCGCTTGTCAAATATAACGAAGGAATGGTGGGGAGCCGCAGAGGGTGGGATATACTTTCTTAGTCCGCTACAGTACACTGATTCATATGTACTTCAACAAGATATCGGAAATAAAAAAAGAAACGAAAAAGTAGTACCTAGGTTCGCCGTGTCAGCTAATTATTAGTAATAGTTGTACTTAGTAAAAGTTAGATGCAAGACTACTTCAAAGCAATACGTTTTAGAACTAAATATTAGAGTATTATATTATTAGTATTATTGCCTCTTTTCTATGGAGAGGCCTATGTTCTGCAGTGGACTTTTAGGTAAAAGCTGTTGATTAGTGTTGATGATGACGATGATGATGAAATAATAACAGTTTTAATTATTTGAAAACACCTAAACCTATAAAATATATTATTTTGAGAACAAAACAACACTTGAAGACTTGGGACTGCATTCATTGTGTAATTGTCTACGTATCCACTGGTACCATCCAAACACAGGTTGAATATTATTTTGGGTACCACAATACACTTATCTACTTAAATGCTGTACTAGTAAATTTAAAATGTAACTATTGTAAATGGTTTTTGTACAAATATTTATTGGACAATAAATAATTATTTTTTGTTAATAATTCCATCGATAGCAAAATAACATTAATCTACGATATGCAGATATGATAAGGCGTTTGATATAAGGATGTTGGTGTAATCTGATTGTGTTAAAGAAGAGAAAGTTTACTTAAACTTAAGCATAAAAATTTCGAGCTGAAACCGTAAATACTATAAATAATATAATATAATTCGACTATAATTCGACCGTAAATACTATATATTATATATATAATATAATTCGACTACATGGTTGGCCTAGTGGTTTAAGTGGTCTTCCGGGCGGAGAGTGGCATGCGCCCTCCGCCCGAAGAGGTACGCGAGTGGCGTGAAGCCGCCCGTCGAGCCACTATGGTTCGGTGGTCGTCGCGGCTGGAGGCTCCACGTGCTGGCTTCGCCACCGTGGAGGCGCTCCAGCACGTCATCCTCGAGTGGGCAGGGCGGCAGC
This sequence comes from Hyphantria cunea, assembly GCA_003709505.1. NCBI lineage: Eukaryota > Metazoa > Arthropoda > Insecta > Lepidoptera > Erebidae > Hyphantria > Hyphantria cunea. The sequence goes on along the minus strand of PKRV01000945.1, from coordinate 479,852 downwards.
ACGGGACCCTTTCCTTCCGACTGACGCAGGTACTTTCCGGGCACGGTTGCTTCGGGTAGTACCTGCACTCGGTCGCGCGGAGGGAATTGAGTCCCGCCTGCCACCACTCCGACTGCAGTGAGGACTCGGCCCAGCACACGCTGGCGGTGTGCCCNTTGCTTCGGGTAGTACCTGCACTCGGTCGCGCGGAGGGAATTGAGTCCCGCCTGCCACCACTCCGACTGCAGTGAGGACTCGGCCCAGCACACGCTGGCGGTGTGCCCCGCTTGGGCGCTGCAGCGTCGGTCCCTCACTGCAGTCATCGGAGGAGATCTCTCCTAAATTTGAGAGTATAAAACATCTAGAGACGGTGCCCGCATCAGTGCGGACAGGCGCTGGGAGGGGTCCGGATGGCGTAAGAAAGCGGTTCCCGGATCTCTTCCGTGTCAGGCGCAGAGTGGCACACCGTGGTGGTTTAGTGGGTAGTCTGGCGAGCAAGTCAGGAGTCCCACACAAAGGGAACCCTCTGTCCCCGCAGGGGGGGAGCGAATTGAATAAATGCATTCCACCACGTAAAAAAAAAAAAGAAAAAAGTGGTTTTAGTGGTCGCCACACTGCTTCCTACTGCGCCAAGTGTTGTGGGTTCAAATCCTACATGAAACAACACTTTGTGAGATCCATAAATTGTTGTTCCGAGTCTGGGTGTACTTTGTGTCTGTTCCATGTATGTTTGTAAAGTCTCCCGCATTAGCATGGTATATACCTAATGCGGGAGTTGTTTAAAAAAATATATAAAAAAAAACTCATTAATTAAACTTAGAGCAAATTATTAAATGTAGTTGCACTTTAAAACGAACAGTTTATGTTTAAACTGAGCACTAGATGAAACGGAAAGCTTTTCCTCGAGTGAGAAAGATATTGTCATTTGTTTGTATTCTAATTTGACCATAACAAGTTTACAAAACTAGAGCCCGGTTACGAAAAAAATATTGATAAAATTTATATAGCCTATGTCACTCGGGTCAACACTATTGACACCTCATTCATTAAAATCGTTTCAGTAGTTTAGGCACTGCGGTGGAACATAAAAACATGCATAGAATGCTAAAACTGTCCTTTTGACTTTGCCGTGGTCGGGTAGTAATGAAACGAATGATAATGGTTGAACTACGATTTTTTACGCACATTGCCTGACATGCGACCTCCACAACCTAAGTACTAAATTCATATGGTAACCGGGATTTGTTTTACTATAAGGTGTCACGTTTACCAATCGTTATGTTCTTTTTTCAAATACATAAACTCTGACCCTCGCAGCGCCTATCATAAAAATCATACGCTTTGTATATAAAGAAAAGTATTATCTTAAAAAAGATTCTGCATCATTTTTTTAATATTCTACTGTTATTATTAATGATATCGAATATATTTATAATAAAACCATTATATGTTAAACAATTATGGTAAATAAAACATCATGTTCTTACTTACCTTTGAACCACTGCAAACCTTTTGTTGGCATATTGTATTGTGACTTAGTATAGGTATGCAGATCATTATCGTATCGTCACACCGGTGACGAAAGTGTTGTATTGTTTGCCTGCATATTATGTGCATTGCTCAGCTTAACGTATAAATTGTTCACTAGTTCTCACGTACTTTGTCAAGTGACACAAATTACACAAGCACTTCTTTATTAAGAAAACTTTATTTACAATGAAATATTTTACAATCTATCGTCTTAACTTACTTTCTATAGAAACTAAATAGAATCTACATCATTGATATACTATACTAGACAATCTACATCATGAAACACCACTGTCAGCAAGCACAAGTTAAATTAACTTGCTTCAATTCATTGTGGGTAGTTTGTAAATACTTACACAGAAACAAACAACTTATACCAATAGAAACATCAATAATAATATCACAAATAATTTAGGGTAACTACAGGTAAGCCTCTTTAGATTTAATAAGGTACATTTGTATGAATATAATCAATGTATATATGTCACTATTTTATTAAATGACATGTTTTATTTACAAAAGATGTACTTCGAAGGTTGGATTAACTATTTAAATAAAATACAAGCTTCAATTTAATCTATTATCCTCTTAAATATCATATAATTTAAACCTACAAATCATTCGTTAAAACCAAATGAAACTATTCCTACGTTGCGGATTGGTATTAAAATTTTACCTAGTCTAGTTTCATCTAGGTACTGCACTAAAGAGGCGACTAATTTAATGGCAGTAGTTTAACGTAATTCATTGACAGTTACGACGATCTCTTCTTCTTATTCGTTTTTCCAAATTCTTCAATTTGATCATACTCTGAGAATCCTGGGTCTGAATCGTAGTATGCATAGTCATAACTGCTATCTTCCTTTTTGTTAACCGGCTGTGCGAAATGAGGTGGCCTAGGTGGCGCGGTAGGGGCCACCGTAGGCTGAATTGCGGGGGCAGGCGCACGAGTTGCAGGTCGTGGTGGTCTTGTTTCTTTTACTCGAGGTACGGCTGTTGTTGAGTGTCTGGCCGGTTGTTCGTTAACTGGCGCGAATGTTTGTCCACTTCCTAAATAGTCTGAAGGCCGTGATGTCGTCGTGTAAGTTTGAAAGTAGTCAAAAGTTCGCTGCGTGTTCACAGTCTGTGGCAGTTGAGTTGTAGTATAAATAGGCTCCTGAACTCTAGTTGTTGGTGGAATGGTTGATGTAGGTGCGGGCTTAAATGGCCTAGGAGCTGCCGTCTGTGCTACTGATTTCTGAGGCGATTGAGTTTTAGAGTATTTTTTACGATCTTCTGGGAGCCTGTTACCGCTGGCGGCTATGTTTAATGAATGAGCACCTGACAAGAGTTCTCGGTCATATACTTCAGGTTTATAGAGTCCGTCATCTTCACCCTCTGGCGGATGATATTGGCCGTCATCCTCACCGCTCTCAGCGTAGTTATTCGCTTGTGCGTTAAAGCCAATGTTAGTGTTGTATGCTACGGTGTTTAAATTAGGTGGGGGTTCAGGACGAGAGGTGGTGTATATTGTCGTAATGGGGGCAGAAGTAGTTGTAGGATAGTTGTTATTAAAATTATTTTGTTTCGAGTAAGGCACATAGTTGGCTTTTTCCGGTTCGTAGGAGACGCTATTGTAATTTTTATAAGCGACTGTGGTTGTGGGGAAATTTCTCGTTGAAACGGTGTAATCTGTAGTTGCAGGAGAGTCCCTAGCATTATTAAAATTTAAATTTTTAGTTCTCTGAAATTCGGGATCTCTTGGTACATCTACTACATTAAAGTTATTTTTGACCTTGAGAGGTCGACTTTCTTTTTGTACGTTAATTCCTGGAGTTGACTGTGAATCATAATTATAGAGTTCTATAAGGCCATCATTCTTATTATATCTTTCAGAGTTAGTTGTTTGGGGAAAAGATGTTGAGGATACACTTTTTTGGTAGAATCGATTTTGTTTAGGTGTTACTCGACTAACTTCTACATATTCATCTTTGTATTCTTGGTATTGTGGAGGTACATCCGGTGTTGTAGTATAAAATTGTTTATTTTGAGCAGGAACACGTCGGTTAAAGTTGGATTGAGCGTTATAATTTTTCTGTGAATTAAAATTTTGTTGCGGATTAGCATTTTGATTGGAGTTGTAATTTTGTTGTTGGTTATAGTTTTGTTGCGATTGCTGCTGTTGCTCGGGGTAATTCTGCTGTTGTACTGAGACAGGTGGGACTGTGGTAACAGTAGCTTTTGTAGATACATAGATGGGGCGCTTTCTGACAAGTTTCCGTTTGGTACCTCCTTCGTACTGAGGTCGGTTGGGTGGCTGCGGTGAAGGAGATGAAACGGGAGTGGTGTACTGAGTGGTTGGAAACGTGCGAGCACTAGTGGGTCTTCTAAAAGACTGTCTTGAGTATATTTGCGAAGATGGAGAGGGGGATACTGGCGGTGGCGTAGGGGAAGACTCATCACGACCGCGGTCGCGTTGTCCACTAAAGAAATCTGAAGAATGTGCAGCTCGTAGATCAGAGTCAGGTCGACTGGAAGCGACGTTATTCTGACTTAAGCGACGATCACCGGTCTCTGCTCGTTGAAGACCGAACTCAGCTTCTTCATCTCGATTTCCTGTTAATTTCTTGGTGTCGAATCCTATCACAGAAAAACAATGAGTTGTTGTAAGACTGGTTGACTGATATGTTGTTGATAGTACTAGGATAGATATCGGTAAAAGCTTCAGCACGCAAGTCTCTCAAACAGATGATGATATTTTATTACCTAATAACCTTGTTAAACATACATTAAAAGCTGCAAAATGTAAGCGCACATGACTGAAGCATACCAGTTGTTGTACTTTTATTGAATAATTTTAAAGCGGTCACAGTTAGGTTCCCAAAGAATGCAATTAATTGGTATTATGTCTAAAAGTGTCAATTTCCACATTCGGCTACATTTTATACCTCGAATAAGTTTCAATACATTGTGTATAACTGTACATGGTATTTGAAATACCCATATTTCTGCTATTATGTGTATAAGAAGGTAATGTATTGTATGGTTTTAACTCTTGTGCAAATGTTTTTATGATGTACATTGAATACAAATTGAAACCATAAACATCAAAAATAATTATTAAACCAATGCTAGACTTCCTTGGCCGTATTCTCAGTTCGTTTGTTACCGCCCCTTACAAGCACTATATGCTGGAAGGTTTGTAACGTTAATTCCCATTACTACTGTTGTTCTTGATTTATCTTACATTAAACCTAAACCCAATACTAAAATCTAGACCAAAAACATAAATACATGTACCTCTTTGCTACTAAATCCATGGCATCCAGCTCAACCACAATTATTGTTATGTTAAACTTGTGAAAAATTATGTATGAAACTAGCTTTTGTCCCGGGTCCGCCCGTGTTTATGTCGGTTAGCGCGGTATAGTATAGCCTACGTCCTTCCTCAAAAATCAAAGCATCTCTATGCTAAATTTCATAGAAATTAATGAAGCATAAAAGCTTAAAAGACAAGCAGACAAAATTATTTTCGAATTGATAATATTAAGAATTTGAAAATGTACAAAAATTTACTAAAAATATGCATTTTTGCTTAAAAACCTATCAGTTAATAATGTGTCCAAACAGAATGGCAGTTCTAAGCTTTCAATGACAATTACAACATAAATGCATAGCTACTAAATGGCAACACTCACAACCTTCGTACTGTACATTGAAATCACCTCTACTTACTGTAATATGTTAAAACTCTTAATTATATAATAAATATTATGTAATATTAGATAAGATTTTTACTTTTATAATATTTATCGACCTTTTTCAATGTCAGTTTTTGAAATTTGAACACTACAACAATGGGATTAATGAAGTAACGACTTGTGGGTCACACAGACATTTTACTGTCGTAATCTAACCCATAATATTTAATGACTTTAGAGATATCTAAAATATTTGTGAGTGTTGGCTTAGTACTGCCTTCCCCTAACTTCAGGCAGCTTTAAAGAATATAAGTGCCTCTTAGTTTTGGGATGGCAGAGAAGCAAAGCGGGCTCACCAGATCCGATCTTGTACAGATCAAACTGACCGTCGTAGATATCTGCGGGACAGGCCAATGGGTCATCATCTCCCCAGTCGGTACACGTCTGTGCTTCTTGGTGGAACAAAGTGCCTGGTGGGCAGAAGAATCTGAAGTCTCGAATACCGCCCCCAGCAACACGAACACAAACATGGAACGCCTTGCAACCAGATTTTGCATCTGCATAGTAAGCGCCTAGAATGCGTCCTTTACAGTTGAATCGTGCGGCTCCCCCTGTTTATAAAACAGAAAATGACTAGATTAGTTTAGATTGTACACAAAAAATTCATGTAATAAAGAACTTAAAACGATGAGGACTTTGAATGTGTGTATATTAATGCGTCGTTAGACATCGTAGATCACCACGAAACCAGCAATAAACCGAATAGCAATTACTGTTGCAGATCATAATCTTATAATGACCTTATCATTGTATTTAAGGCCATCTCAAGATCATTTTCAGGATCATTATAACAAAGTATAAATCGGGTTGTAACATTTATTTCAGTCAAAAATACTCATAGAATTTATAAACCATGCTCCTCGATTTTTTACATTGCACAATTTTAAATATCTTAACGTTATTTATCTACGAAAAATAAATGAATTTATCAAAACAATGATTTTTTTTAGCGTTTTTAGATATTATAATTTTTAGTTACATGAGATAATTAAAAGTGTAAAAAATAATGAGTATCATACCATAATTTAATAGAATAATAAGTTTTGTGGGGTTGGTCCGTAGCTAAGTAAACCTAGATTCGAACCGACTCCAACCTAATTTGAAAAAAAGAGTTGGAGCAAAAAAGAAATAGTTTAACCTTGTATATGTTAATAATTAAAATTATTAAAACGTCGCTGGTCGAAATACAATCGTGATTTATTGAGGTTTAATTTGACTGCTTTTTTCCCTGACTTATTTTAATTCGCTGATGATGACTTGATTGCCATCGTGTAAATTTTCTCTTCTTCTTTTGGTCTTACATAAACATAATAGTTAAATACTAAAACAAAGACTTTTGAATAATATTTTTGCAAATTTCTTGATTATTACTTAAATCGGAAATGTTATCACTGTTACGGCGCTATACAGTTTTCAAACTTTGATTCACTTTGGACAGTAGTCCAAAAAAGTACGTTCATTCTAAAGTTTACGTGTGAATCCAACTTATTTTTGTCATCGGTATTAGCACAAGTTCTTCTTTAGTCGTAGTAATCCTAGTAAGTGTAAATTTGGCACAATTGTATTTTGTAAAAAAACTATTTTTTCATAAAATTTCATACATAAATGCTGTTGTGAATGTAATGGAATTTAAGAACAATATAAGTACCTTTTCATTTGTAACTTTAATGTAATCAACAACAGTTTAAACATACTAACAGTAGGTATTGCTTCACAGAACATCTAAAGTTTTCAATACTGTGTTTTTTGTAGCTCTGCTCTCTATTACAATTTTTGTTATGTTATGTACTAAAAAGTTCAATACATATGTGTAGGTTTCACTTTGTTTTATTACATAACGAAATTTTAAATCACACGGGTGTTAATTTGAATTATGTTAGAACATTATTTCATCGTTAGTCTTAAATTACCCTACAAACATGTAATGTGGCATGCGGTTTTTGCAATCTCACAACAAAAACAACTTGACTTATTCCGTTCTCAACTAACATGGACACAATAACTTTGCGAATAGGTAATAATTAATAAAAAAAAACAACTACTTATTTAAGTAGATTGTTCGTTGATAGTAAATAATGGCCGCATTCACAATCCTTTGACTTTGGGCCAAGTTTGATGGCTCGATAGGGTAATTCACATCGTCCAAGGCAACTATTGTACAAATTGTAAATAACTACTTGAAGTAAACATGCAGCAACTCGACGGAGTGTTGGCAAAAGGCAGGTAATGAGACGAGTTCGTTGCATCATATAACTAGTGTCACGGACCATGTTGCTAATCCTAGTGATTGTTGAATATACTAGGTACATCTCAAGGGCAATAACATGGGACCTAGTTTTGCTAAATATATATTTATATATTACTGCGAGAGATTTCATGAGAAGTGTTGATTTTAACACTGTTAAGCAAATGTTTAGTCATATTTGAAATAACATCTCTAAACTGACGTTCAAAAATAGAATGGAACAATTCACAAGCGAATATTTGTCGTTGTGTTTACGAGTATGTTTACTAGCAAAATACTTGTTTTACGAGTATGCGATTTTTTTACACAAATACTGACTTAGCTGCAGAATTTGCAACATAACCTCGTGTTTGCTAATATTATGTCTCAAGTAAATAATAAAAGCTTTTGCTTTCAATTGTTTCATCTTAAGGAAACTTTCTTTTGGACTTTTTTCGGTAACTATCCAGCACACATAGTTAGTTCTTATTTCAAAGACTAATCACGCGCTACACATAATACCTCAAAAATCCTAACATATTAATCGTTAACATACATTAGCTTTTGGCAGTGGGCACCGGTGATGATTATCGCAGTAACCTCTAGCCCTGGGAGGAAGAACAATTTCTCAAGAATCAAAGTGTCTTTTGTCACGTGTCATTTCAACTGCATAAGCGGTAACGTATATACATAAAGAAGGGCTGTTTCCACAAAGGGTAGGCAGAGTCATATTAAACGCCCACTTTTCGCCAATATTTTGGACCCACGTACCTAATAATTAGTAAGCCTATTGCCACTCATAAGGATATTTTTTTTGTTCACGCCTCGTCCGTCATCATATACTTTTTTATGTGGCCCTGACAATATGACTACACTGCCTGATGGAAAGCATAAGCAGAATCCAAGAGTGGTGGTCACCATACTCATTGCGAATACAGAAAATGCAGCATTGCTACATGGTGAACCACACCATGACGGCCTAGTGGTGCTTCTGCATCATTGGGCCTCCGGTCTCGCACTCACCGACGAAACACAACAGCAAGAACGCTGTCATTTTACGGTGATCTTCTGTGCAAGGTACCGCTCCGGTCGAGCTGGCCCGTTCGTGCTGAAATCAGCGTGGCTCCACTGCCTTGATACAAAGTTACTTTCGCATTTAAAATATTATTCTGACAACAGAATTAAGTGCATCTTGTTTAAAAGGTAAGCACTTTCAACTTTTCCTTAGTTCTAATATTTATGACACAATAAATAGCAACATAATTATTAAAGAATTTACTGCAATTTATTACTTGCATGGTATTATTGTTTAATTAGTGCTCTTAAATTGCCGCTATTATAAAATTTAATTACAAGTCTAGACGTTCCGCTACATGCAGTTCTACGATTACATACAACAAGTTCTTTTATTTCCTTCTATCTTGTCTATGGTTAAGCAGTAGTTTAGCCAATTCACCAATTTCAAAATTGACAACGAATTTATTTAAAAATAGAAGAAAGGTAAAATAGATTCGAGGTTTGAAAAACGCGGATAGCGCTGTTATGTGAACCGTTATAATTATGAAACCGTCAGAAGTATTTAGGATTCTATTTAAAAATAATTTAGTTTGCACTATGATCTGACGCCTGACAAATTATACTTTATGAGTGGAAGACTCAAAAAGTATAATTTAATAGTGTAATACATAAAATTTTTGGACACTTTTATTAGTAGTTAGTGTAAGTAAATTAACCGTCAAAGAAGAAGAAAACTATAAGATGTGGTACATCGATTTCAAAGTTACATTTTTTATAAGTTACGATTTCAATTTTTGACCTAAAAGAATTCCTAGAAAAGAAGTGTCCAGGCAAATCAATTAGTATTACTTTTAAACTGAACTATTTTTTCAATTCAGTAATAAAACTGTTCATCTATTATATTGCAATGAAATTGATAATTTGCGTATCGACTTTAAATTAGAAGTGTCAGTCATTCGAATCAATTATAATTAAACCTCGTTACGAAAAATAGTGCGTATAACATGTTTATGAATATTGTGAACCGTGGATGAGTAGAAATTTTTTTGATAACCAAATAATTATTGATGGATAATACTACTTGGTGGTAATTGTATAGTATTCTATAATATATAATTGCCGTTGTAAATGACTTAAGGGCTTAATTAATAGTTCATAGTGGAAATAATGATAAAAATGATAATCTCGGTTATGATAAAGAGCTTTGTATGTTCGGTAAAACTTCGGCCAGATGCAGTATAATGTATCTTATTCCATAATATACATGGGCATACTTTAATAGGAATACTTTATAGCATCTAAATTAATCTATTTAAGGCTACGGTTGAGGCTTATCAAACAAGACCAGTTTCATGTGATTAATTTTTTCATTATAACAATCAAAATAAACCGAAAACGTTGTGATTTATTACCACAATTCAATTCCGATTTACACATCTCAAATGCATAACACCCAAATTAGATACAAAACTCAGTTAAATAATGGTTTCTCTGCAATTTCGGATACACCCACGGTGATTATATAAGATTGTAAAAAAGCTGCTTGATGTACTCAATTGATATTCAAGTGCAATTTATATCACACGATAATAGTGATTTGTTTATATTTCTTTATTTAGTCCGCATTTTGCAAATGAAAAGAAATATGTCTCCATCGTATTTTTTTTTATGGAATAGTGGACAAACGAGCAGATGTATCGCCTGCGATTAATGGTAAGCGATTACCGCCGCCCATGGACACCCGTAACACCAGAATCATCACAAGTGCGTTGCCGGCCTTGGGGGATGGGGAGGGGGATAAGGGGAAGGGTTGGATTATGGGCCTCCTTCATTTATAAACTTTTATAGCAGTTTTAATCACGTAAGTTTTTTTCACGCGATACCTACGGATATAGTCGGTACTCTTTTACTGATTGAAATATAAGATAATTACAATTGAATACTTAAAGTGTAAATGTTTAACCTATATCCCCCTTATATTTCTACATCACCCTAAGCTTGACTGGTAGAGAATGAGCAATAAGGCCGCCGATGTACAAAAATGCATGAACTTTATATGAAATAAATGCGCTTATAAGAATTAAGATACGGGAACAGTGGAATGGCCTAATAGTTAATTTGTACCATTTTTACCTTGAATTGACTTCTCAATTAAATAAATAGATTCTTTGACAGTGTTGCAAATTATTAAGTTTTCTAGACTTTGACACGGAATGTGATACATGAACTATTAGCGGTTTCCCTCGCATTAAGGTTACTGTTCTGCTCTAATAGCTTTCTGTATAGTTATAAACTATTAACGGCACATGTTATGAACCACAAATTACACAGGACAGGAACATAATATAATTATGTTGTGAAAATGATCTTAATCGGTGAGAACTTGTACAAACACGTGGTATGTTGTTCAACATAGTTAATGTGTTTAACTCTACTATTAATAATGAAAGTACAAATATTAATTTATTCGTAACACTTTTACATTACGGTCTTGGGTCAAAGTTTATACATATACGATAGACAACATAGCTTATCTTAAAAGAAAAGTTATGTTTTTTTATAAAATCACACGCAAATAATTAAAATTTATAGAGATATAGAGTGGAAAATATGATAGTTTTTATTTTAAGGCGATTTTGGATTGTTTTTTATTTACGATTCATACAAATATTCTCATGATTTGATTTTGGGGGCATTAAATTTCACTACGCTAACATTCTTGGCTTCATTTGTTTACTTGTTTCTTAAGGTGACCTGGATTAATTGCTCCCGTGGATATTTTAGGTTCTCATGCGTAAGACGCGAGTGTTCTATGAGGTAAGACGTGGGAGGCAGTGGGGTGAACGATAAGATCTCGGACTGGTTGCGCAATGGCGCGCAGCGTAAGGTGCCATAGCATCCTCTCCGAAAGGTCACCTCACAGCCTTATGTAAGTGTAATCACATCTAACTGCGCGTTCACACACTAATTTATATATTTTATAATAAAGAGGTCACTGCGTAAGTCGTTTAGTATTACATAGTTCTGCAAACCATATTTATAACAAAAGTGAATGATCATGTGAATGTTTTAAACTTGACAACAAATTTTTTACTTTTATTTTTACTCCCATATTACGAGTAGGGATATATTGACACACAGATAGAAACTAAAAATAAAAAAATATATTCCAAACATCTTTGTTCCTTTGAAAATTCACTAAAGGTTTTGAATGTGTTAAACTTTATACCTATTTGACTAACCTAATAAAAGTCACTAATCGATTCTAACAACTAAAAGTTTGTTTTTCCGAAAAATCCAAAAACATATACTCATATATTAAAACGATATTTTAACATGTCGAGCCAAACTTGATTTTTCAAACAACGGCTAATGTGATATTCCGTCCCTTAAGACGCTCCTATTTATTTGGTTTAATAAGAGCAGAATTAATTAGTGAAAGTCTTCGATAAACTTTATTTGCTGATTCATGTACCTAATAAGATGTACACAAATTACCGACTACCGAGAACAACTTTTTATACGTTATGATTAGTTCTGAACTCTGCTCCGCCCGTGTAAAAATCATCCTAATCGGTTCAGCAGTTTAGCCGCAAAAGTGTAATTGGCAGACAAACAAACATAGTTTCGAAATTAATATATACGCTTGGATAAGCATAAGTCAGATAGAAGCATTTGTTATATAAATATAAATATTGCAATTTATTTAACAACAACTATATCATTCAAAATACCACAGATTACAAAACAGCTATTTGTATTGACTTAGATAAACTGATATCTATATACTGTTAGTAGAATCGCCGTGAAATTGATTAACTTATCTAACTAATACCTTTAAAGTTTAAACGAACAATTCTTGTATATAGGTATATATGTATATATAATCTGAATCTCGAAAACGGCTCCAAGGATTTCATGAAATTTATTATGCAGGGGGTTTTGGGAGCAATATATCGTTCTAGCTAGGATTCATTTTTAGAAAATTTGCAACAAAAAAGTACCGGTCGCTAGCAGTCACTACAACATGCAATTGAAAATTATTGTGCTTTTTATGTATGGTCCTGGCAAACTGACATTACTTTGTCTGGAGGAAAGCATAAACAGAATCTAAAAATGGTAGTCACCATACTCATTACGAAAGCAGACAATGTAAAATGCAGAATGGTGACCCACACCTTCCAATCACACACCGATCCTTCTGCATTATTGGGCCTCGCATTGGTTTATTTATTAAAAAATATTCGTCATTAGTATTAGATCTTAATTTTCTCATCTTAAAAATTAAATAAGTGTTACGACGCATTTTTGAACACTTATTTAATTTCTGTGAGATTCTACGTAACGTCTCCTTGTAACTTTTTATTTCAACTTTTTTAAAATACTTTGCTGCAATGGTAGCGTACCTTTCAAAGAGAGTAATTATTATTATTTATAACTTTATGCACTTATGTTCAATACCCAGGGACTTATTGCCCAGGGCCTTCAATACTAGTTAACTTTTGAGAAGGGTGGAAATCTTGTGATGTACGCAATTACACCTAAATACATAAGATTTTACACAAATACATATTAATAAATATTTCGGACATCTAACACACAACGCCATCTAGTCCCAAGCTAAGCAGAGCTTGCGTTATGGATACTAGACAATTGATATAAATACATATATAAATTTTTGTGAAAACATACATATTATACATATAAAATAACTCCAAAACGAATATTTGCAGAACATACAAACATTTGGTCAGACCTGGGAATCGAACTCGAGACCTCAAGCACAGCAGTCACATACGCTGCCACTGCGCCACCGAGGCAGACACTATAACTATTCATACTTTTACATATACAAACGTTTAACGTTCAAACATTATATTCGTACACGTATGAATATAAGGAAATAGGTAGGGGTGCTATCATTTGGTTAACAATTTCAGTTTCCCGCCTTTTCATTAATTTTGTCAGTTGCGAGCGCAATGTTGTAAAGAGATTTAGCTTGTTTCTTATATACCTACAATGACCTGCATCATGCAAAACCCTCCCTGGAGGTAGATATAATAGTTTCAGATGGTGTAAAGGATGAAAATAAATACGTTGGAAAAATAGTTGGGGCGAAAGACTGAGAAGTGAGGGTTACCTCAAACTTTGAGTGGTAAACGGCACTTAGTCTGCAGTTGCTTGAAGAGGGGGTGGATTAATTCGGATTTTTAGGCCACTACAAATATTAATTGGCAAAATGAGTTCGGAATGTACACTCGGCGTAATGAAATATCTGTTTCCATTCCATAAAGCTACTCATGACTGCAAATCACTAGGTTTTTTACTCAGATATTTGCAAATTATAAGTATTTCAATACCATTCTACGTTCTTATATTCAATTTTTCTTGTAGTAATGGTTCATAAAAGTCATAGGTACTTCGTATTTTATTTGCAGTACATTACTTCACTTACATAACTATAAGTAATTACGTATTAATATAATAATTTAGATGAACCATGCGGTGTTACCCGCGTTTGTTGTTGTAAACGCGAGTAAAAAGTCAAAAAAGTAGCCTTAGTACTCCTAATACCATCAGCTATCGGACACTGAAAATCCCGTCGAAATCAGTCCAGCCGTTCCAGAGATTGGCCGGAACGGATATGCAAAAATTGTAATAAATGTTATTTTGACATATGTACCGTGTATACAAACATATGCATTAAGTAGAAAGTGATTATTTTAATGGTAAAGACACTCAAATTTTATTTATTTGTATAGAAGATAATATAATAGAAAGAAAATATTAAAAAAATTAAAACCTTATCACGCAACTTAAACTGAAATTTTAAGTTGGATGATAAGGGTACAAAACACCACCCCTACGCCTGCTTTATAATGTAAGTTAATATATAGTATGAGATAATTATCAATCGTTAGCTTATTTAGAACAATTAAAAGTATAACCTTAAAACTCATTTAAAGCTATAACGCAATTGTACCATCTTCAAGTTCATTGTACACGAGTGTTGGGTTCGACTTCTGTCATTATACTTTAAACACGCTGGCTATAACCACTTGCTTAATTCGATACTGTCAATGCACATCAAATTTATTGAGATATGTACAAGTAATTAGGCAACCAAATGAATTATGCGCATTTCAATATTCATTTTTGTTACATCATTTGTGATTCTAGGTGACTAGAGAACGAACAATTTTTTTCTAATGAATTTGTATCAACTAGAGAGTATCTTTATAAATTATTTATTTAGTTCCACCGACTTCCGTTGATCATTAATTACATACTAATAAATTTAAAATGTAAAAGATAAATTTGCAAAGTTCCAAATCTGAATTACTGAAAGAACAATTAAGGAAACGATATGACAAAGACACCTACATATTGACCATTAAATAGCCTAAAATACCTGTTTTCCTATATCCAAAATTTATACAAAATCGAATTATTTATATATTTATTAACATGGTGACATCAATAAAATTTTATTATGATAATATTCAAATTAATTTAAAAACTTTTAAGACAAAAATTTATTTATTACTAGCTTTTGATAGCTTTTAAGAAATATCATTATCCTGCGCAGAAGATATTATAGAGCACACGTGTATGCGCAAACGCAGGTGCACTCTTTGTTTCCTCTCTCTCATAATACGATTGGACGTTTAGCCGACACGACCAGGGAGAGATCCGATAGCTTTACGTACTCTCCGAGGCACGGGGGTTTAGGCCCCAAATTCCACTAATTATTATGTAGCAGTTGGAAAGGAAAAAAATCGCAGGTGTACAGAAAAATGATTACACCTTGTATAATTCATGAATCGAGTGACCTAATCTATTATTATTGTGATGAGTCAGCCGATATTTACATATTGATTTATTCATCAAAACGATCACATAATGATCAATGAAAACATGCAACACCCAATCACAAAAACATCTGCACGCTTTCGCTTTCATTGATTGCTGCTACACAAAATCCTATTTTTCCCATGCTTGTAATAATTCAATGCATCGATATGTACACACGATCATTGTTATATATGGTTAAATTAAAACAGCGTATTGGTTCATACTGTTGCAAAAGTATTTTATAGAGTAAAGTTGTTATTTACAAGTTAGTGTAGAGTTACACAGTGTCTTCTAAACATTGCATGGACAAATCCTACACTTAGCTATTTATTGGTTACCTTAGGTTCTACGCTTCATAACATGCGAATATTTCCATATCCTCGGAAACGTTTTCCCAAATTAACTTATTTTTAGGGTTCCGTACCTCGAAAGGAACAAGCTAATGTTAAAAAAAATTAAAACCCCCAATACAAGCACTTAATCGAGTAATCATAGGCCAAAAATGTCTTACATTATTTTGGAAAAAAGCTGATACTCGTACACTGCTGGACTGATATTTATTAAACTAGCCACTGCAGAGAAACTGGCTTTCCAAAAAACCGTATCAAAATCGACCTATCCGTTTGGGAGCGACGAAGCCATAGACTGACACACACAGACATCGACGTTAAACTTATAACACCCCTCTTTTTGCGTCGGGGATCAAAAAACGGGACCCTTATAGGAATACTTTGTTTGCCGTCTGTCTGTCAATCAATCAATCAATGAATCAACAACCCATAATGTCCCACTTCTAAGCTCGGGTCTCCTCTCAGGAGAGGGTTAAGGCCATACGTCCCCATGCTGGCCAAGTGCGGGTTGGGTTGCGTCTGTCTGTCAATATCATTTTTCTCTGAAACGCATGGAGGTATCAAGCTGAAATTCATATCAAATACTCAGGTCTACTGTCCCTTGGAGCTGTGAAATATCAAAGTTCTAAGACAGCGCAATAAAAAAATACAGCCGTTTATGCTGCAAATTTTCGACACTCACAAGGGAATCAAAGCGGGGTTCTTCCCGTGAACTCAGAATTTGGTATGAAGCAGCGAATATTTTAAGAATGGTCACCCATCATGACCTGGCTAAGATTGCTTAACTTTGTATTATTATATCTAGTATATATATTATTATTATTTTATAGATATAATATATAGTATTATTATATCTAAGGTTGCCTGGAAGAGATTGATTTTGGCAATAAAGACGCCCTTTGTACACTCCGTCTCACATTTTATGTACTCTCTTCTAACTGTAATATTATAGTGTGCAAATAAAGAGTTTTCTATCTATCTATCTATTATTAACCTGCACAGTTAGACCCGGGGTGAAGAAATTTCCATACTCTTGTGAAAATGTAACAGAAGCAAATATGTTATGAAGTATATTTAAATAAGATGATGATGAAAAAAGGTGATGTAATACAAAATTTTCTACGTGCAAGATGATCTGTTTAAGTAAGACGCGCCGTTCATGTTAAAATTTTAAAGTTCAAACAATAGGGTGATAATTGTTAGTTTCAGCGTTTCAACTTTAAACCTATAATTGGTCAAACTTTTCTTGCGTATTTTTTCATTCATTCGTATCATAAATAGTTGTCTTCTTGTACTAAATTCAAAGTATGCGTCTGAACTCATTTTCGGCATGCATTTTATAGATCTGTTAAGCATCAAGACTAAAGTCTTTTCAGTCTTCTTTAAAAAATTACCAGTTTAAAGTTTACCTTGACCTTATTAAAACATATTATATATTAAAATTTCCCTCATAAGGACTAAACTTGTTAACGGGAAATAGGAAGGACTCAAATTTCTAATAACAGATGACAACTTAACCGCAGACTAGGCTAACAATTGCTTAACTGCAAACAGCGGTCGGACTATTACGACGTACCTAAGTTAGCCACACACTGTTCACCATGATATTCCTTAAAATCGAGGTCTTATAGGGCTCTGCCCTTGTGTGAGCTTACTTTTTCTTTGTAAATTTGGTCATTTTGGTTTTTTTTTAAATTTGCCATGGATAAGATGACCTACTCTGACCTAACGCCATTCACGTGTCATTTCCCAGTCACGAACAACAAAACAATTTAGGACAAGTAAGTGTTCAAACGTATGAACCTTGAAGTTACCCATCCGTTCGCTGGCCGCCATCACGCCGCCCTAGTTCGTACAGAGAGCGGAGCGTGGGAAAATCACTTATGCAAAATCCGGGGAATCGATTATCGTGGTGATGCGCGATCAGTTGAGCGGCGCGGGCGCTGCTTCGAGCGAAAGGAAAGTGCATCGGTTGCGCAACTATGTACAGAGGTGCAATACGCTGATACCGGCATCATGCTAAGTATACTGCGCTTCATGTACATACGTAATATATGTATATTTATATAATCGGATTTAGTGAGTTTACAACAAATATTAGTTTTGCAGTTAACGTATCGCGTTAAGTAAATCAAACGCGAAAATGAACTTTTTCAATGACACATATATTAAGGAAAATATTAGATTTTTAGCTATTTTTTTATTTAAATTACTGTAAAAGTTAAAGCAAAAATATGAACAAGAGGAAATAAAGTAGGTATTGCCTCAGCGACTCGGCATTCAGTATCAAGCACTACAGTTAATATCACAGTGATGCATACAACCGGTGCAACTACCTCACAACTTAACAACAACAAAACACTACTTGACGAACATGTAGAAAACACACAAAACCGAATTCTTCAAATATGCATAGTTACCTTATTGGGCACATTATAATACAAGAAAAACACATAAACCATATTGTGGTCACTTCCGATATTGTCACAATTGAATGCAGCGTTGTAACAGGTGCGGCCGTGGGTCACAGGCTACTGTCGATCGACTTACCCAAGACGGGGAGCAATGTTAGCAAGATCCACACAGGGGACATGTTGTCGCGATGTGCGTCGCGAAGGGACTGGCTGTTGGATGCGCTCGCGCCGCCCGCCCGATTCGTGAGGAGGGGAGATCTGAAAGCTCGCCGCCCGCCCGCTGACTGTTACTATACAATCCACAGCCTAGAATTATGCCGTAAAACCATTCAGCAACTCATTGACATTTATGGCGATTTTCCGGCTTTACAAAACATTCCATGCAAACTTTATGCAATGGTTAAGTGTTTTACGTTCCAATACATATAATTTGTATTAACGCACATATAGTGCTGTTTGGGTAACATAAGTTGTAGATAGCAGGCAATCTAAAAAAACACACAATTCTTAAAAACTATATTACTAACATCATTACGATACTTATTCTACGTGAGTAACTATAATATAACTAACTAACTATGTCTGCCTGTCTGTCTGATTTTTTTATTTATGAAATAGCGGCAAATGAGCAGACGTATCGCCTAGTGGTAAGTGATTACCGTCGTCCAGGGACACTCGCTACACCAGAGACGCCACAAGTGCGTAACCGGCCTTTAGGGAATGGGGGAGGGTGATGGGAGAAGGGGTTGGGGTATGGGCCTCAGGTATCCTCACTAACTCGGTGAAACACAGCGCAAGCGCTGTTTCACATCGGTTTTCTGTGAGACCGTGGCGTCACTCCGACGTGCCGGAGCGTAGCTCTCCCACGGTAAATTGGAGGAAAATTGAAGAGAATATTTAACTTGTATATTTAAAAGTCACCAAAAAGTTTCAGGATTAAATGAAATGTAGAGTAAAACTTTATACTTTATTTCGTCAGTGGTAAAACTATAGGAATGTGTAATACATACAAACACAAATTCAGTGTAATTAATCATACATACTAGTCCATATTAATATTATAAACTCAAAACTCGACGTCCGTCTGTCTAATCGTAAATGTAAAATCCGATTTTAATAAAATTTTGACTACATTTCTGGCTGAAATCTGGATTCGAATGATATCCAATGTTTGATGAAAGTAAGTTATTAATATAGAAAAAGAATTAATTAGTTTTATAAATAACGGGTGTCGAATTTCCACCACTTTTTTCCACTCCGTTTTGCCACATATTTTGACACTCGCAAGGTAGCCAATTTCTAGAAGGTACTTTCCGTTGACATACAACCATAAAATTTAGCAAGAAGGAAAGTCATCATGAAAAACTCTGCGATTTTAAACTAAATTCCAGTTGGTACACTTACTAAAATGATTTACGTCGATGTATGGGACAACAGTTTTCCAACTTCAAAGCTAAATTTTACTAACACTTTTACTACACTTAACGTTTGTACGGGACCCTCGGTTCTCGAATCCGACTCGGACTAGCCCGGTTCTTACACTCATTGCTTCACATATTTGCCTCTTCTACATACTATGAAGTACCTAATTTAAACATGGTTTTATGCTTTCACGATTGGTACAAAGAGTATTCTTAACCTATTAATTTGTAGATTAAACAAATGTCAATATAAGAATTTCTGCAACTATTCTTGAACTAAAAAAGTGTTTTACGTAATCTTACACATTGCTTGTACTCTATGACCCAACAGTGAAAACATTAATGTGATTTATTAGACGTGAACGATGACTATCTCGACGAACTATTGTTTTGTCTGCCCATCACTCAAACATTCATTGTATTACGTCACACTTATGTACATCCAAAATCTGGTATGCCATATTTAACAGATCAGGCTGATGGACGAACTATTAGTTATATATATAGATAGATACTAATAATACAAAGTTCTACAACTCCTATTTATCCTGTGGGTGTCATTTAAGTAAGAGGGGGCAAACAACGCACAAAAAGAAAGAAAACCTGCCACAAATCTATCAACCCGTCTGATAATGTGGTTTATTACTGGAAAACCTACTTTCTAAAAAGAGGGATATGCCCAGCAGTGAAGTAATAATGTCCGTATAAGTAGTAAGTTAAGTGTTCGTGAAGTTATGATGATATATAATAAGTTAAGTATTCGTGGTGATATGATGATATATGATGAACTCTTGTATATTATAAATAAATGAAAGCCTTTACACATAAGAAGGCATAAGTTAAAAATATTTAACGTCTTTTTATTTATTTTCTCTAGATACAATTTAAAAGAAATCAAAAACGACTAGTTTAATGTACCTACAGACGTAACAATCGACAGTCTTATCGCTCAAGGCGATATTTTACAGACAACCTTTATATGGATATTATTTAACGATTTAGGGTACAAATGATGAATCAATATGGTGACTGAGATTCTTCACGAGTGTTAGACACTTGTGAAGAATCTCAGTCACCATATGCATTGTGAATGCAAACAATGTAATAATGCAGCATGGTGACCCACACCATGACGACCTAGTAATGCATTTTCATCATTGGCCTCCAATCTCGCACTCACCAACGAAACATAAACCTTCCTCTTAAATCACTCGTAAAATCCGATGAGTAATTTGAATCATTAAAACTAATAAGTATACTATATAAAGATATATACGTGTGTTTCGAAACTTTTAAGTATGTTAACCAGCAGTCTGGTTACTATAATACAGGTTCTACCTAGTTTGATATCAAACAGCAGTATGTGAGATGTATGAAGTTGTTATTATTATACCCTTGTTATTTTTCTGGATGAAAGGTATCATGTATTCTATTCTGTACCCCTATAAAACATGATGAAATTTTTATATGGCTGGTTTAGATAAGACGGATTCATTGACTGCCTCGTTGGTCTAGACGTTAGCGTAAGCGACTGCAGATCAAGAGGTCTCGAGTTCGATTCCCGGGTCAGACTGCTGTTGGGTTTTTCTTAGAAGAAATTCTTAATAGAAGCCCGGAGTATAGAACATGGCGGTGTTTCCCGCCCGTGGCTCGGAGAGCACGTTAAGCCGTCGGTCCTGGTTGTCATGAGCGTCTATGGCTATCGTTAATGGGAAGTCAAATATTTCCGAATTCAGTTCAACTTCAGTCAGTCTCACCACAGTCGCTCTGTGTAGAAACTGATATTCAGGTAAAACCAGTTGAACTAATAGCCGACCCCTATTCTTGGTAATAATAAAGGCTTAGGAAGATGATGAAATAAGACAGATTTATACAAAGATATAAATACGTAAATAGATGTTTTAGATGTACTTGTCTTTATTTTCTTGAATTATATATATAAACGATTACACATGCAGAAGTACCCACGCCTCACGTAATTTGACATTATGTAAATTACTAAAATAATGCAATACACTGTGAATACTTACAACTATATTTAGACACATTTTTATACTTTTCTAAATAGCATCTTTATTGCAATGGAAATAGCACTTATGTGTAACGCAATCTTACACTATTACAGAGATAAAAATTGTTGAGATGTTCTTCTTGACCTGTTCTTTGTATACATAACCAAATTTAGGAGAGTTTTTATTTCATTTTTGCCCACAGCTTCACTTGTTCAAGTAAATTTAGCTCACCAATTTGGCAGTGATAATAAAAAAAACTAATAGACTTAGGAGTAACAGATAATTGAATGCAAAATTGGATAAATTAATTATTTGTTTGACAAGAATTATTATGAGTAGTTTAATAAAAAATTATTGGGCGATGCAAAATCGATACTAAGTAGGTACCTACTACGCAAATTATATTTGTTTTTCATTTGAATTTTAATTCTTATATATTTAGATAGAAACATTGTTATTTGACACTTAACTTTTAAGATTTATTTCTTAAATTAAATTTAAGTTTTCCTTCTCCTTGCAATGATACTGTCTTGTCCCATAGTATGTGTGTGCAATGATACTGTCCCCTAGTTTCGAAGTATCATGCACTGAGTAACGTTCTTATTATGCAATATGCTAGAAATTCTTTAAAAACTTCCTATTGTTTAGACATTTTACTCAGAAATGTACGTACCAAATAAGTGTAGATACGAATCAGTGACGGTATGCAGCGTGGGACACCCTAATGATTGTGCCTACATGTAATTCCTCTAAGCCCACTGTTTCTTGAATTAACTACAAACAACTAATGAATATAAATAACTTTATTGTTACTTGATGACTCATTTGCCATTGAGTTTAAGCATTACCATGATTAATCTAAAGAGGTGTAATTGATAAACACAATACGCGCAAGATTAGTACAAGGATTTTTATAATATTATTACACGTAAAACACACATTACAAAAATGTTCGTCCTTAAATATGATTCGTAGGTCATAGTGCCTTTTAAAACACTAAACCAATCATGGAAATGACAAGATCCTTTAAACAAAGTCTGTGTAAATAGTTTGTTTATATGTCAGCACCACCTTTCAAATCCATTGCTCATTGATGCAGGCTCTGCTTAGCAAGGAAATTTTTGCTCTACCATGATGATGTTCTCCTAGCCGATTTCGGCCACGGTGGCCAGTCTCAACGGAGACCAGACAACTACGCAGGAGATATTATAGAGCACTAGTGTGTGCGCAAATACAGGTGCACTCTCTCTTCCCTCTCTTTCTCTCATAATCCGATGGGACGGTTAACCGACACAACCGGGAAGAGATCAGGCGCAGGACCGACAGCTTTACGTGCTCTCCGAGGCACGGTGTTCAGACACCAACTTCCAGACTCCGAGATGTTATTTAGTATTTCTAAAATAAGAAAAAAACAATAACACTTTTGACCCGACCCGGGATTCGAAACCAAGACCTCTTGATTGGCAGTCGCATACATCAAACGCTAGACCAATGAGGCAGTGAAGCCCGACCATATCACGTTGGCCAAGCTGGTTGGTATAGGGTTTGCTTTAAATTTTCGTTATCCCTGCAGTTGTGTTGACCTGCGCAGTTTAAACCTTAGTTGCCTCTTACGACACCCACGAGATCAGTAGAAGTAGTGTCAATCTGTATTCTTGATTCGTCATTACAATTTTACATGTGTATGCCATGCCACCAATTTCTCCTACAAGCTCTCCCACAAGGCCACTGCTATATCTCCTGTAGACCGGCATCTACAACAATGATAAACGGTGCTCGTTTATCATTTCGAATCGAATTTTGATACTCAGGAAGTCCCAGGAAAGTAAAAACGTTCTTGGAACGGTATTCGCAATGAAAATGGGTTATGGTGAATTAATTTTCTGTGTAATTCCGTACTTCTGACTTTACGGGAGTGCCTCAGTGTCGTAGTACTGACGCCTCAGTTTTACTTAGAAACAAAAACAATCTTTTTAATCAGTTGGTGAAATGTAGGTGGAATCTTTTAGTTATGCTTAAATAAAAATAAAAAAATAGGCAAAGCTACCAAGTTGCAAATCATCAAATTCAATATACAACATCTGTTTACTAATATTAATTAAAATACAAACACAAAGGCATAGATAGCTGTTTGCAGGTATGTTAATAATGTTTACACAGAGAATCAGATTTTTTTCTCTCATTTTAAAAAATTTAATAGCTGTTATAATTTTTCCAAGCTACTTGGTCTCTAGAGTAAAAAAAATCCAAATGATTTTTTTCTCGTAATCATGAGATTTCGTCTTTGAAAATTGTAATATTATTTAGGCAAGAACCTACTGGGTTATTTTTGTTATTTATCTGTTTCCGATATGCTAAACATTTAATCAAAAATTAGTCGTACCCATTCGTAATACAGTCAACTTATAAGAGATCTTATATATCTCTTTAAATTCTTTCTTAAAACTTTTACTCACTATCCTTAATGAAAATAAAGAATATGCAATAATGATAATTTTTTTAAACACTCTGCTTCAAAAACTAAATACTTGTAGTATCAAAAAGCAAATACGTTGCATCACAATAAGAGCACGCGCGATCTTAAGTGAACATTTTGCATTAGCACGAGTGTCGACCGGGTGCTCGGTCGTGAAAGATTCCCATGAGGTGTCTTGCCTCATACGGCTCTTGTTTCGCGAACACGTTCTCATAGCACCTACTATGGTACTTCAATTTATCGCTACTAAAGCGAGCTTAATAAGGTTAATAAAAAGTTCGAAAGAAATCAATTTCTAGAAGGGTGTAGGCCAGCCGTATGATTGTCATAGTAGTGTTTCAAAACTGCTATCAAATCATATATGCCTTCCTAAGTCCATCGCATTTCTCTCCGTAGATTAATTAACATAGGTAATATTGGTTCAACATTGTGTTTTTACATTAGAAATCAGACACTTTGACTGGAGATTATTTCAGCATGATAAGTTTAGACTCTATACTATAGACGTTTTTACAGAATAATAGGTATTTTATAACAACAACTCGTGACCAGGATCCGAAGTAGGTTCTGTATCTAAGCGTTTTTTGCCGATGTATGTGTTATTGAAGCACCCATTGCTTAAAGACCTCAGCCTCTATCCGGATGCATTCTTTAAATTATATAAAATAATACGTTGTTTTTCATTATATTACCTATTATACTATAACCTAACAACGCATTTTGTCAGCTTCCGCTATAAATGTCTAAATCTCACGTGTATTATTTCTATTGAATGTCAACGTAGGTATAACCTTATGTAATCAAAAGAAAAAATACAGTTTTAGAGAGTAATTAATTATTTTGTCATATTATGAGGTTAACTAAGCGTCGTTTGGATCGAGAATAAGAACGATTCTCATAGTTTGAAACGCGACACGACTCGACGCACGACAAGGCAATGCAACGCCCTACTTGCAAATAACTGTCGTAAGTTTAAGTGTTTGTCATTGATAGATATATGAGCATTAGAAAATCCCGTAATTAAATAAGTTATCGCGTAAGTTACGACTGGAAGTAAATATAAATATTAATTTTTAATTTACATAAGCGGACCGGTACACGCAGATAAAGACGTAGTTTTTTAAAGCGGGAGTGCCACGCTTCAGCATGAATGGACCAGCTGGACCGCAATGATACTATGGCCTCACAGAATACCGGTGTAAAACAGCGCTTGTGCTGTGTTGCACACAGTGAGTGATAATACCGGAGGCCCATACCCTAACCCCTCATACACTATCCGCATCCTTCAAAGGCCGGCAACCCACTTGTGGTGCCTCTGGTGCTGCAGGTGTCCATTTGGCGGTAATCGCTTACCTTCAGACAATACGTCTGCTCGTTCGCCCGCTGTTCCATAAAAAGAAACTTAGTACCCAGATGCATAATAACATTAAGCGAATGTGACGTATTGTAATGATGCTAATATTCACTCATGCTTCCGATGCACTCTTTTCAAATACTCTTTTTAAAAAGGTTTAATAGCTACAGTTTGGGGCATAGGATACAAAGAATAGTATAAAAGAAATATAAAACGCGGAAGAGTTAAGTTTCATTTTGCGTAGCTTTCACAGCATAAACACGTCTTTTAACACTCCATTGTTAAAAGATTAGGCATCGCTTGCAGTAACTTTACGAGAAAAGTCACTTCGGTGTATGTTCTGGCGCTTCCCGGTTTTATTTTATATAACATAAACATATAACTGTGCACTCTCACTCAAACTCAACATTTAATTATTACCATATAACAATAGAAGAAATATGACCAAAACAGACATGAAAATGTAATTTTAAATATGATGATACAGAACCATCTCAATAGACCGCCCTTAGTGGGTCACCATGCTACATTATTGCATTATCTGCATTCGCAATAAGTATGATGACCACTACTCTAGATTCTACTCATGCTTTCCATCAGGTAGAGCAGAGTCACTTTGCCCGGCCCATATGCAAAAAAAAAACATTGGATCAAGCACCAAGTGCTGTGGTTTCAAATCCCATATGGAACAACACTTTCTGTGATCCATAAATCTTATTGCCCGTTTCATGAATTTTTCTAAAGTCGCCCGCGGCACAGGATATATATTCCTAAAGAGGATTGGTCTTTTGAAAAATATATTTCTGCACAGATATAGAAAGAAGTCCGATTTAGAATAATATTATATAAAGATAATGTGAGTTTCTCGTGAACTTTCAACTCAAACACCGGTTCCGTCACGATCGTTACTCATTCATCGCCACTTGCGCTTTCTGCGTCTATGTCAAAGGCATTTCGTTTTTTATAATGCACTTTATGTCGTTGTAATAGAAGCTGTATGATAGTCGCTTTGTTGCTCAAGAAATACCGTGTATTGTCTTGCGTACGTCCGTCTGGATCATTATAACAATCAACACAATAGGTGAAGCAAACAGAAATAACTTGTGGGCTATGTATGTGTACATCTGTGATCTATTTTACTGTAGTTTCCTTTTTATAGTCCTAAAAAGTGTTTAAACGTGCCTTCATTTTTTTATTTCGAGTAAATACAAAAGTAGTAAATAAATAGTAGGTGCCTATGTTAACAAATCTTGGTACTTAAATTTGTATGTATATATGATAATGATGTACTTCTAGTCGATTTCAAATGCGGCGGACGGCCAATCTCAACGGAGACCAACTGACTTCGCAGGAGATATTATACAGCACAAGTATGTGCACACATATAGGTGCATTCTCGACCAGGGAGAGATCAGGCTTATGTGCTCTCTGAGGCACGGGGCTTAACTAACCAACTAACTCCAACTACTAAACTCTGGACATTGATTAAGCAATTCTATAACCTAAAAACGCCATGACTAAGGAGGCAGCTTAAATAATATATTCAGCATAGTTCGAATGACAACTTAAAGTCGATCTGTTTATAGAGTTATTAAATTTAGAACTCTTTATTGACATTTTGGCCTAGTGGTTAGTGAATATGACTGTAAAATTAGAGGTTCAATTTCCAAGTAGGACAAATAATTGCTTCAAAGGTATGATCGTATGTTCTGTGTGTAATTTATCTACAACTAGCGACCCGGCTCGGCGTCGCACAGAATTCTTTGAAATTTTCGGATTGCCGCTACCATAATATGAATGTATTGTACTTATATACATTTCTCTTAAATCACTCTATTGCTGAAAACTGCATCAAAATCCGTTGAGTAGTTTAAAAGATATGCCTCTGCCTCGTTGGTCTAGCGGTTAGCGCAAGTGACTGACGATCAAGAGGTCTCGGGTTCGATTCCCAGTTCGTACTGCTGTTGTTTTTCTAACAATATTCTTAATAGCAGCCAGTATTATGAAAGATGGCGATGTTTTCCACCCGTGTGTCGGAGAGCACGTTAAGCCGTTCGGTACCGCTGTCATAAACACCTGTGACAATCGTTATTGGGAATCAATGCTCTCAAATATACTGACAACTATTCAACCATCGAATTTAGTTGACCCTCAGATGCCGGTCGCTCTGTAGAAAAACTGTTATTCAGGTAAAACCAGTTGATCCAGTAGCCGACCCCGATTAATCTTGGGAATAATAAAGGCTAGTAAGATGATGACTTTAAAAGATCTAAACGAACATAAAGCGGAAATGAATTCATTTAATACTATCTAAAAATTGTATATGTAATTAGATTTAGAACTATAGATGTTTGAATTTTTATCAGTAGTCTAGTTACATAGAAGGTATAGGCTCAGCCTAGCTTGAGATCAGCATCCTTAGCCAAGATGCAAGTGTTTTGCGTCGATTCTCTTTCTACAATTACTAACACCTCTATTCTCTTGCTTGGCTGAAAATTTGCATTGATCCCGTGACTTAACGTTGAGAGACGTCATTCCCAAATATTTTTTATTTTCTATTATCGCTTACGTTTGTAGAATGTCAACTTGGCTAGGGGGGCAGACGGCGACGTAATATACAGTCAACTACCGTGATAAGTTTCGCTACAAGAGATAACGATGTCAAAAATATACTTTCCTGAAGTTATTCATATAACATAAGAAGCTGTGTAGTTTTTGATTAACCACGATTCCTGAGACATCGTAATTGCACAGGGAAGTTGTAAAGTTAGTTGGCGATTTTATCTCAATTTTAGTGAAATCTCGTCAGGCTATCTACAACTTCGTGTTAAAGATAAAAAAGCAAACACGAGGTGCACGTACTTAATGTTTATTTTTTGCATATTCATAACATTTAGCGGGTGAAATTTTTTTGTCAAGAGTGAATATTTTATATCTTACAATCACTTCCTTTTCTTAATTATCACTACTGTGTTAGAATGTAGGTACATTATTCATATTTATGATAAGAAATACTTGAGGGTCTTATACTAAAATTCATCATCATTAGGCCTATCGCTAAAAGGCCATGAACACAGTTGATATTCAATTATATTAGACATTGCATCCGTCTTCAAACCCTGCAAAACAACAAGATGACCTCTGCCCTTATCAAGGAATATCATGACAATCTCCAGTCCATTACACTACAAACGAAATTTCCCTGCAATGGTTAAAAGGGCATAGTATCTCAATGGCCAAAAGGGAATCAGAAGCGACAGGTTGTGGACCGGAACCACCATGACTGTTGCCCAAAGCCAAACGAAAATTGCAGTTCCAGTGGCATCAAAAAGACAGCAACCTGATCAGACTGGAAAGGGACGATATTAAGAAGGTCATAGGTATCCTAACTGGACATTCTCCCCTAAACAAGCACCTATTCAGTATGGGTGCAATACAGACAGCCCTCTGTGCAGAGGATGCATGGTTGAAGAAACGCCACAGCATGTTCTCTCACAATGTAGAAGTGTGGCAGAACGGGCAGATATCCTCCAACCAACATCACTCCCGGTAACATGTAGCGACCTGAAAAGGCTACTAAACTTTTATGATGATCTAGGATGGTTGGAGTAAGAAGATGCTAAAAGGCTAAGTGCGGAGACAGCCCATGTCGTATGTATGTCGGCTATCGCGGTAAAGAGTTTTCTATGTCTTTCCTCTAGAATCTGCAGGTATTTCGATGCCAAATTTCATTGATATTGGTGCAGTGGATCAGCCGGGAAAGCGTAGCAGACAAACAGGCAGACAGCTAGACGAATTTATAATATTAGTATAGATAGTATAGATGCTTAGTATGGATAAACATTAGTGCATGTGACTCGGAGTTCGATCGTTCATCTGAGATAATAAGGGATAAAAGTATCATTTCCGGTGAATTCAAAATTTACATCTGTAACATTAATCTATAATCTGCACTATACTTATATCATATTCATAAACCTCTGTGTTACAAAATGTGAAAAATTAATACTAGGAATACTAAGAAACTTTTTAATATGTTTGTGTGATCTCTATAATACTGGATTAAAAAGTATCTGTCGCCAATCCTCTCTTCATTTTTAGTGGGTTTTAAACCGCGTCGTAATAAAAAACTATCAATACCCATTTAATTTAAATAAAGGTTATGAAATAAATTCCACGTTTTAGCTTGCCTTGTGCGTGTCGAAGTTCCACTGATTTTGGTTTGACTACCACCCATAGTTTGAATAAATCGCACACTCATATTGACTACATCGTGCATTGAACTATGGAAATATAGGCCAGATGCTCTACGGTTTGCGACATTAGGCGCAGACACGATTGCGTCCTTAAACGAAGTCGCGTATCAAACTCGTTTGAAGCACCGACGTGTTATATTTCCCATAAGCATAGGTATAAATTTTAGTCAAAGAAATAACTTTATTTAAATAAAATATATGTAAATAGGAATAGAATGTAAATGAGCTAGAAAGAGACGCTTTTATAATGGCAATTCTGTTCATTAGTATTATATATTATTGAAAACGTTAACCTTCTTAGTTATATAAAGATGTGTCAGCCATACATATTCATATGGCTTCGTTTCGTTCATCCGATTTCGGTTCTATTCCTGGGTCGGTCCAAAGAGTTATTTAGTTTTTCTTAAAAAAAATCCTAATAACAGCTCGGAGTATAAAAATGGAACACTGATTTTCCAGTAAACCGGTTGAACTAGTTGCTTTTCTTAAATAATATAATAATTGCTGTGAAGAACAAGACATGCATAGAAGTTTGGATGGAATCTGTACTTGTCTAGTACTAATCTTGTACTGGTTTCCTCATATTTTTGTTATTTCTGTTTTTTATATTGTAAAATTATCAGCTATTCCAAAAAATAAATCTTGGTCTAGTCATCAGCGAAACTCACTAACAGCCGGGTCCACTGGAGTTCATGCATGGGATCCCCTCCAAAGACTAAGGTAATTAAGTAATGAGTACAATCATTTCTTCTAGTCTTATTGATTCGGCGGCCATGGTATTTGTAATGTTAAAAAAATGTGTTTCAAATAAAATGACAGCCATTTCTTTCATTCCTTATTTCAGTTTTACCTATTAGGCAACTATTTATAACTGCGGTTCCTGATGGTTACAGTGTAGTATTCGATTCTTGTACAACTTGTCAAATTAAATTAGGGATGAAAATATGATACGCTTTTTGCTTTGATAAAATAATTTTGGTTCATGGGATTTTTTTATATAAATCATTTCTGCCTTACTGCAATAGTTACATTATTTGAATAATATATTGAATAGGACCTTCTAAGCTTTAATAACTAAAACCATTTCGATACACACCATGAATAAGATTTCACGGAATATAAAAATAAACAAAATGTAAGCCGTGTGACGTAACAAAATTGTTTAAAGACACGAAATCTTCTTGACTTGAAATGTTGAGTTTAAATGTAAAATAATCCGACATTTTAACGAGTATAGAATAAAAACGTTGGACCATTACGAGATCTAAAGGGAACTATTACGCTAAAAGTGTCATTTCGAAACGTGCGTAGAATGCGGTCCGTCAATTAATTCGCGAGATGATCGCGCTGGACGGCTATCCGCCATGCGTAGGACGCATTCACGATATACACTTCTCATTTGATACCATTTCTTTCCTATGAACTTTATTGTATCAGAATTGTGCTACCACATAACAATAACATCAGGTTCAGTTATAGTTCGGAAAAAATCTTCCTGTAATCTGCCATATCCTCAGTTATTCAATCCCCTATAGTGTATTCCCCTAAAACTTGGAAGGATACTGAAATTACACCCATTCTTAAAAGAAAAAATCTTGAGGGCTATTCCGATTACCACCCTATCTTTATTCCCCCTTTTAATTTTAATTTATTTGATTACTATACATGCATCGGCGGAAAAATTTCCTAAGGCATTCTCTGCCAGTCGACCGATTGAGTGATGCAGAGAAAAGGTGAGGTAGGTGCACTTAATAGAAATGAAAGGTATAGTGGTATTGTTCTCTCCAAAGTCCCTGAACGTCTTATCTATACGCAACTCTCGCATTGAATAGAACTAAATCCTTTCCAGTCTGGCTTTCGACCCGGTTACAGCACCACTACCCTTTAAATTTTTCCTTTGAATTTTTTTATATACTACACATACATACATACTCTATACTAATGTTATAAATATTCAGATTCTAAAAAATGTCGCATCGGTTGTCTTTACGCTTGTTTTTTTTAACTACTTCGTATTATAACGAAATGTTCAACAGGTAGAGTGATTCAAGAGGGAGGTTTATATGTGTAATACGTTCATATTATAGTAGTGAAATCCAAGAATTTCAATGATTGTTTTCGGTATATATAATTACAAATCTTCACGGCTAAACTCCCGCAATGACTTCAATGAGATTTGGCGCGTTAACCGGTATAAACGCAGACGGAGCCGCAGGCAAAAGCTATATTTCGAACTAAAGAAAACTATATTTCCAAGCATTCATTTGGTATTTATTATACATTTCTTATACACGTAACCCTGTTTACCTATACATTTATAGTTATGAACTAAATCTTTAATTGCGATTGCTTTCTATTAACGAGCAAAGCATTCTGCAATCTTAAAACTTCCTCTTCCATACATTCTTCACGCAAACACGCAAATTCATACATTTATGAAACATCGTAACGGGCACTGACGTAAGTATTAGATAATATAAAGTAAACAAATAAATGCTAATGATTCATATACTTTTAACTACATATTAATAAATTTAAAAACCAATCAGTTCTCTGGAGCTCAGGAAATGAAGAAACAGATTTGGGGTTTCAAAAATCATAAATTTAAACTAAAAACCACGGGAATTCAAAATTAACTTTCCTTTTGAAATCTTTGAGTGGAACTTAATATTTAAAAAAATATGTGTTATGAGTTTTAACGAATATGACAAAAAAATGACTTACCAAATATGATATTTATTTGGGAAGTACTTCACACAAGACAACGTTATAAACATACATTTAAATACATAAACACATTAATTTTTGATAATAATTGTATTAGTACACTGTATAAAAAATCTTTAACAGCACTCTTAGTAATCTTAAATACTTAATCTTCAATCCAACTCCACACGCAACTGATAACTATCTAGTCTTGATTTCAAGACTAAAACCAAAACAAGTTATTCTAAACAATGATATAATCTTTTCTAAGGGCTATCAAGATCCGCCTTACCGTGAGTGCGTTTACCGAAAGAGGCCTTCCAACGATATGGTTCGTTGCGTCACATCGCTGCGGGCGCTGCCAGGGGTCAGCGCAAACATCCGCGATACACGGTTACTGACGGACCGCTGCCCCATCAACCTGAGGTCACACAGATAGCGGGATGCTTGAACGGCTAACGACGTCTAATCTTAACAATCTTATTTCTATATTACAATAATTTAAACTCATAATTTTGTAAAGTTTAACAATGACTTTAAGTACGAGGAGATTCGACAGTGACGAAGGTTTTTTTTTATATCCTTATACTTACAATAACGATTATGATTGTGATATTTTTTATCTGTTTCGAACAACTGACCAATACAGTCTAGAAGAGGGTTACTTCCGTATTCACTTGTCTTTAACCCACAGGAAAACACACAATATTTCAGCACTACACCGGTATTGACTATTAATTGCGCTGTAATGAATTATGAAGGTTTTTAATTCCCTTTCAACTGTCTTCAATTAGCGTAAACGTGCAGATGGTAGTGCTGTTCATAATATCATAATATTTTTTAATAAATAACAAAATCTTCACAATTCGCCTCACCTAGGTAATCGTTACTTCCTTCCCTAACTCCGAACTTTTACTGAGAGATTGCTAACAGTAGAGCCCTATTCTTCCTATCCCTATTCTATCCGTAATGCCATAAGATCAACAAGAAAGTAGAAACTTAGCTGTGTCGATATTATGACATCTATATGAGCACAAAGTACCCATTTTTAAAAGCCAAAAGACTTGGCGATTTTGCCAGTCCATATTTAATTTCAATGAATGAGGTATCAATAGATACGTAATTATGGCCCCGGTGACATAGGCTTTTATGTAGTCGGGTTATAATTTTGTAAACTTTTTCTTATTTCCTATGTGTAAACTTGTGTTATAATTTTAACGCAAACCCACAACAAATCAATCAATATATCTCATTGGTAGCGAATGTCTTATCCTTCGACTGTTTAATTTTCGAGGTCGTTTTAACTGGTAACAAGTAAAAGGCAGAATCAGTTTATGTCATTTACTTTAGTTAAAATGGTAGCAATCACTGCAACAAAAAGCCCTTGAGTAAATATCCTTTCAACTCAAGATGACACGGTTAAATGTTTCAATTAAAATTCAAACCTTATGTCCATTGATCAAACAAATATAATGCTTTGTGAACAGATAATAATGTGGTCATATTGAAAACAGTAACCATGTGTTAGAATGTTAAAAAAACTGGTGTAAGATTTTTTTTAAATATGGCAGCATATTTTAGATACATATTTAACAAGTATTGAAGGACGGCCTTAATGCAAAAATTACATACACCTTTTATTGTTATGTGCGGGGAAACCCTACCTGAGTTTGCGGGGTTACTACCCCGTTTAGGACAGCAACTACACGGAGTGATACTGTATTAATCTGATGCAATCCGATTCATTTAAGTGACGCCTAGGCACACAAAAACTTCCTTAATACTCATAAGCACATTTCTTATCTATTAGGGACTTTATTTCGACGAGTCGTGCATTCCCGTTACTCACATCTTACCGGCCAAACGCAAGGGATTATATTTAACTAGACCTGAAGACCACCCATAAATTGTCAAGCAATGATAAAACATAAATATCACTCATTCTTCCTATTTATGCTTTATTAGTTCTACCTTTTTATTTCTAAGGATTCATCGGAATGAACTTCTTATACACACCTTTAGCCACAAGGCTGTTACATTTTTTTTAATTAGTTGATATATACCAATTATATTTAAGGTATGTTTATGAAGGAAATACTCCAGTTCACCTTCCACAAAATGTAACGTAATAAAAGGTATGTTGCAGTATCTTCATTACGGAGCGCTTGTCGACCTCGCCGTAACCTTTAGCTCTGAGGATGCTCACATTCCGACCCAACTTCAAAGGCTATATTTATGAGGAAACTGTCTATTGTTTCAAATACATTTTAAAACTATTATTATGAATGCGTAACCATGCAACGCCGCAACAATGTCTAATGCTATTCTTGTCGATTTATGCCTAAATTATTTTGGTGTCAAGAGATTCAATTATTATTTTGCAAATTACGTTTAAGCAATATATTAATTTAAAAAGACATTTCAAAAGACCATATTGCTTTATCGACTATTTTCACTAATTATATAATTCACAAATATGATAGTTCTTTGTTCTTTTTAAGCAAAGCGGTTGTTTCACTTCTTTGCAACTATTGTGATCAACCATGAGGTTACCTGGTTGACCAGAATAGTTCGTTATATACGTAAACTCTAAATCATGAGATCTGCTTTTGTGATGGTAACGTATATTTGACTGCCTCGGTGGCGCAGTGGTAGCGTAAGCGACTGCTGTTCATAAGGTCTCAGGTTAGAATCCTGGGTCGAACCAAATGTTTGTATGATCTGCAAATATTTGTTTCGGAGTTTGGGTGTGTGTGTTTGGTTTCTATGTATAATATGTTAGAATTTACAAAAAAAAGTATATATGTATTAATATCAGTTATCTAGTACCCATAATACAAGCTCTGCTTAGTTTGGGACTAGATGGCGTTGTGTATTAGATGTCCAAAATATTTATTTATTTATTATTATTAGTCTTTCTTTTCGTTATCCACGAACCAAAATTATAGAGGCCCAATAATGATTCTACGCTCTCCAGACCAGAACAGATTCATTAGCATCTTTTGCAGGAGGGGAAAGTCACTATCCTACTATCTTTACGAAGTCACTGCATTCTCAAGTTTGACTATTAAAAAAAATACTACAGCAATATGCCGACGTTTGATAGGAAATTCTGAAGGCTACATATGCATAAAAGCATAAATATTATGAAGAAACAGAAACCATTCGAACCTTTTTGACCTTTTGTTTTTTTTTATGTATAAGCTGCCAAAATGAAAAGCATGAGCAGAATCTATGTGTGGTGGTCACCATCCTCAATGCGACTGAGGACAATGCAGCATGGTGAGCCACACTATGGTAACCTGGTGAGACGCTTTTTCATGCCCCGTTTAAAGGAACCAGGATCATAGCGAGTGATGATAACGAAATCAACCATACCTATATCAACCATACTTATATATAGGATATCCCCAATTTAAAAAAAAAATTGCTAATGTAGGTCAGTGTCGAGTTATTAACAAACAACTACCTATCTAGCCATTCATCATTGGTCTTCTCATCACTTAGTCGCATTGTTTTGTGTTCACTGAATAGGTAAATGGCCTTTCATGAACTGCCAATTAATTTATTTAAGTCATGGACTCTTGTCTGTGATTTGTGATTTAAAAGATAATTATGATATTTTAATTCCATTTTCAGTTATAGTTTTACTGGTTTTCTTCGTCTTCTCTTGTAGATAAAAATGAATTGTTGTTAGTTCGTTTGGCTAATTTTGAATTTGAAGTATTTGTGGAATTCCAAGAAAGGTTTAAAAATAAGAAAATATGGAGACAATTTGAAAACAACAGCAATATCTAGCAGTTTAAAAATATGCTTTTTTAGATTTAAGTGCCGTATAAACTTTCATATGCATTTAGTGAAAAGCTGTTAATTTGAAATTACAAACATGCACTTCAATTTCATTCGTATAGATAAGTACAAACGCGAACGTAAGATGGTTAGTTTGTCTTCTTCTCATATAACAATAGAGCCTCGGACGAATGCTTACAATGAACGTTACATCCGTGATTTAGTGGATACAAAATGAATCGGAAAAGGATTGTTTGTAAGTTTTACTAGGAAAATATAAGGTGGGACGACTATTTATTTTTATTTACAGCAGTTATATGATGCACCGTAAGACTAACCCCGTTTATTATAACGAACGAGATCACTGCCTAAATAAAAAAAATACTGAATAACCCACTCTATTATAGTTCTTGGTTCAATAGATATCAATCAATACCAATTGTGAAAATAAATAATAACTATTCTAGTCTAGATAATGCAGTAATTATAGTCCGAGATAAAAAGAGTTTATCACGTATGTGGTGCAATGCGAACATTCTCACGCCCATACAGTCGAAGCACGTAATTACGCGGCTATCATTAATCACGTTGTAAGGAAAATTAATCGCAGCATCCGGCGCTGCGTCGTGCAGTGCATGCGTCTGCGCAAGGTTCCAAAGCGCCGCTCTCCGCCATTGTTCCGATGCCAAAGGATGAACCACACCAAATTTATTGTTCACTCACAATGTCAAATTTAATAGTGAATTGTACAGTCAATCGCTAAAATTCTTATACGTCGATAAATCGTCTTCAAGTTTGAATGCGTTTCGAATATGACTAACATATAAATGAAATGCAAAAGTGATGTAGTAATGTGGTCTAAACAATGGGTCTAGGTGTCATCTTGATATAAACAAAACCAATTACATGCGTGATTGGTAACTTCCTAATCTTATCTTTCTAATATTGTTAAGAGGTCAGATTTGTGAGTTTTTTATGTATGAACCTGCCCTAGTGGCTCTACTCTATCTGATGGAAAGTGTGAGCAGAATCTAAGAGTAGTGGCCACCATACTCTTTACGAATGCAGACAATACAACAATGCAGCATGGTGGCCTGCACTATGGCGGCCCATTGATCGATAGATAGATACATCATTGGGCCTCCGGTCTCGCTCCTATCAACGAAACACGACAGTACAAATGCTGTTATTTTAGATTGTTTTTTTATGAGAGGGTAGTACCGCCCTGCGCGAACTGGCCCGTTCACACTGAAATCAGCATGGCTCTACTACCTTGAAGTTTGTGAGGTTGTAAGGGTTATCTCTGGATCTACTGAACCGATTTCGAAAATCTTTTTAATAATAGAAAACTACATTATTTTGTAAGTGTATATATTAACCCGAAAAATTAATTACCGCGATATCCGACATACATGTGGGCTGAGCCGCGAGTAAAGTCTAGCCGCCAATTGCCTTTGACAAGGTGTGGTAAGGACTGAAGTCGTGTTTTAAAAATCACCAAAAATATAATTTGACTTAAAATTCGTCTGTCCTTATTGGATGGAGCAATAGATTTTCTCAGTTCCATGTTCTTTGATATCCAAATAACTAAATACATTCAGAATCTTTTCGACAATGGAACGTGTTGTTGTAATTAAACACGGGGCTATTGTATATCCCTTGCAGATAACAAAAACTGTTTAATATTATCTCTGTAGCTATTCTTTTAATTGCAACAATGCTCTTTGTTGCTATGCGTTACGAGAACCATGTGTGATGTAAACAAAGATGAAATAAACCTGTGCGTACATGAATATTGGGTACATGTGTAGCATGTGTAACAACAGAATATCAATTAATCTATGCTGCTTATGATTATTTACTATAAATACATATACATAGGTACATACGCGATAATATATATATATGTCTCTTCGAGTGAGGTTCCGGCCAGCGCTGCAGATATGTAATAAAATGCTGTCTTGTTGCCTGTTGTGCTATAGTTATAACAGTCATACTATTCCTACAGAAGATGAGATTGTATGTAAATCAGAAAAGTGAAAGATCCCGCCTATAGAATTAACTAATTTAAATAGCCGTGTCCTTTTTGAAATCAATTTTATATAATATTCATACACATTTTTTACATTACTGAACAGGCATGGAGTGATGATTTGCGCAAAACAGCTGGCAGGAACTGGATGCGAGAAGCCTAGGATGAAATAAATGACGTGCAATTGGAGAGGCCTATGTCCAGCAGTGAGAAACACAGACCTCATAAATTTAATACCTGCATTATTAACTATACGCTTTTCTTATCTCGATTTACATTGTTCATAGGTTCCATCTAAAAACTATTACATTTCTAAAAAGGATTAATTAGAGGCCATTAATTAAATAAGCCAAATCTTTTTAGAAAACTATACAAGTGCCTACCCAAAACAAAACTCGAAAAGTACAGAATCGTGAATATGATAACTAATGCTTTCTACTTACTTTCAGACAATGAAAAAAAATGGGGTGTGTGGGGGCGAACCACAATCTTTCGCCCCCAGCCAACCTCACCTGCACGCGGTGCACCCTGCTAGATAACAAACGAGGCTCTGGCGACCGACCAATGGCGGTATATCCATCCTAAAACGCGTAACTAAATACAATAGGCCGGTGATGGGCAGCAGCGTCACCGGTGCAACAAGTTACGCCCTGCGATCACCAACCCGCCTGCCCAGCGTGGTGATTATGGGCTGACCCCCTCCATGAGTAAGCAA